>VMBQ01006672.1:29459-48102 GCA_007657795.1 Dreissena rostriformis | reverse complement strand
AAGGAGATGCGCATGTTATTAGTGGGTTCTGGTTAGATGATTTATTTAGAGAGTTATGGCCCTTTGAAATTTTTAAGTTGCTAAACCATCCATCATATTATTTTGTCCAAAGTTATGCCCCTCAAGACGTTTCCTTTTATCTGAATATATAGTGCAATATTGTGACAAAAAAAAACTTTGGGGAGCATCACCCGTCTCCGACGGTTTCTTGTTAGTTTCTGTAAAAGACCAAAATCATTTCTGGACTTAAGAGAGATGAAATGAGATTCAGACCATATAACCAATATCATTAAACAGCTACTATTTATAATAAATGCCCAGTATCATTGATACTTTATACCTTTTTCACATCTTTTATATTGTTGCACCATTTTGTATAGCAAGTTTTAAACTGTCTAGAGAAATGGAAATGAATCAATAAACAATTTGTGTCAAACTGTAATGCATCTGACAATGAACATGTTTTGGCAAGTCTGGTCGAATTCAAATATTTAATGTAAAAAATGTAGTTCTAACTGAACTTGATCGGTCTTTTTCCTTTATTGCAACTGTCCATTAACTGGTCTGCCCAGAGAGGAATTAATTGATATTTTCTATGGGGATTAATTCTAATGATTGATTCAATATTTCAGGTTTTAGGAGAAGACCATCCTGATGTTGCTAAGCAACTTAATAATTTAGCGTTGTTATGTCAGAACCAAGGCAAATACGAGGAGGTAAGTTATTGCTTTCAAATTTAAAATAACCAATGTGTTGAAACCACATGTAATGAATGATGAAACAAAATATTATATATGGTATGATTGTAAAATTATTACATCAATGAAATGGTATGAGTGGCCTGTAAAATATATATACATGTATCATTTTTAGACAGAAAAGTACCATGTCAGTTTTTTATAACATTAAAATTTGAATTATGTGTATTTAAATTTGTCTTTCATGCAATCAGTTGCACAACCAGTGGTTTAAAATGTGTATAATTATATCAACATAAAATTTAAAGTTAAATAATACTAAGTTGATAATAATCTAATAAAACCGTGCTTCACCTAATATGTATGTTATCAATAAATTGTGTTTTGTAGAAAGCAATTATCACTATATATAGTCACAAACATTTACAGAAAATTGCGGTGTAATAATAAGTTAATCGATTAAGCTAAGTATCAAAAGTGAGTGTAAAAACATGTTCTATACGGGTCCCATGATCAACTGGTTGTGTTTTAATGCTGCTACGCTCAGGTAGAGCAATACTACCAGAGAGCGCTAGAAATTTACGAGTCGAAACTCGGCCCAGATGATCCTAACGTCGCTAAGACGAAAAACAATTTGGTAAGATGGTATATATATTGTATATCCGACAGCTGTTGCCACATAGCTTTAGTTCTAGCCAGACACTCATTTAAACCTTTTTTTCTTTTTTGTGTGGAAGGTCATTTTCATTTCCCTTGCACATGTTTCACTGCAGTGTTAATTAGTTCTTTTTTTCTCCAGTTGCATGAGAATTTTAGCAGAGCTAGATACGTCACATTTTAGTTATTGATTAAATGTAATGTAATGAACATTTGTATGGAATTACATGTTGTTAAGTGCATGAAAGGATGTCATTTTGGTTTTAAAATTCATTTGCTTGCCATATCCGATTAGTTTGTGCGTGTTGATATTTAAATTCAGAGGTAGATTAGCAAAACATCCAGGCAACACCACTGCAAAGGAATTGGTCAAGATTTATTTTCAAAAAGTTGATAAAAACAATTTTGTCCTATGGTCAGTTCCCACTTTCAGATTTCTTAATTTTATTAAAAGCTTTNGGCCGAACTATAGCCTTTTGTCTGTTTTTACACTAGAATATATGCATGGTCTCCAAAATATGGTTAAATTATCCATCTTAA
Source organism: Dreissena rostriformis (assembly GCA_007657795.1). Lineage (NCBI taxonomy): Eukaryota > Metazoa > Mollusca > Bivalvia > Myida > Dreissenidae > Dreissena > Dreissena rostriformis. The sequence continues at coordinate 46,207 of VMBQ01006672.1, read as the reverse complement.
ACTGCTTGGTGCATTTCTTAAAACTTTTACATCTGATTTACCTTATAAGGTGTAGATAATCATAAAGAGAGCAATTTTGGCTCAGACCATTTATGGCAGAACTATGGCTTTTTGTCCCGTATAGAATATATATCGGATTTATCCAAACATGTGTTGTCTGGGCATCAGTGTAGGTGACACATCTCTAGTCAGTGAAATCGTTTTATACTCTATATGCAAGCAAGAGTTTGGAATGTCTCCGAAAAGAATCTGCACATGTTTCTCTTGACCATATTCCAGATCTCAAATACCGTTTTTTTTGCCAATTGTTTAAAAGTTTTATATATTTAAATTGATTAATGTAACAACCTGGCATGGCTTGAAAATTTACAATAAAGTAAGAAGTATTCACTGCTGGCACTATTTATTTAGTGCATGTGAATATCATAATTATTGAATTTATAAATACATTTATTTACTGTTTTAAAATTTATTTTGCTATGAATCCCTAGAGTGTGGCATTTGAAATTGCAGTGGCAATTTCTTTTTGTTTTATTAATCGCGTAAGTTTAAGACAAATTTCACCAATATCATATTCATGATATATATTAATTGTTATGTCCATGAGTCAGCCTTGGTGTATATCCCCATTTCATTTAACTTAAACATACAATTTGTGGCAAGAGGAGCGTTTGCTGTATTCTTATATTGTCTTTTGGTGTTGTGCTTTGTGTATACAACTTGGACCCCAAATCCTGAAATAAAAGGTGTTGATGGGAATTTTTGTTATTTGCAATTTTAATTTTTTGTTATTAGTTTTTTGTCTGTTTTCGATATATGCCAAATTATTAGTGTAATACACTTTAAGGATTTTTTTTAAGTATTGGTAATGTAACTGTTAAGCATATTTGGTGCTTCAAATTAATCATTAGAAAATAACATGTTTTTTTTTATTTGAGATTTTTTGCAATTTTGGCTGTAGGGATGTATTTACTTAAGTGTTTTATAATGTTTTTTTAGACACTGCTTTCATACCATTAAACCGGTTATTTTGGGATTTATTTTGGCATGATTAGCGTTTTGTTTGGGTCACATTTTTCTGGTAATTTATAAATATTAAATATTTTCAATATTGTTTACATTTGTTAAATTATGTAAATAATCTTGTGCTGTAAATTCTCATTTGTCTGCATAATTGTTTTCATCAGAACTTGCATGTCCAAATTTATGGCAAAAACTTCTTTGTATATGTTATAACATATTAAACTTGTGTTTTAAAAACAAATAACATTATATATATCAAAATATAAAACATCGCAACTTAAAAGAGGAAACTGTTGTTATGACCCACATTTAAAACTGGTAACACAAAAACTGTTTTTGTAACAACCCCTCTAGCCTGGCAAACTAAAACGGACAAAATGTCAAACACTGTCAAAATTACGGGCTTCTATAAGAAGAAGTAGTGCAAAATTGGTACAGAAACTTAAAGAAAAAGCAGATCCTGACAATGGAAGGTAAGGGGAGATAATCTTCTCTTGTAGAAATATTCCATTTTCAAGCAGAACACAACTTACATGTATGTTCTTTTAATGCTTTAATTCTTGAGGCTAACATTTTGAAGGTGTGGGGTACATTTTAAACATATTAAGGGTCTAAGTTTTATTTCCGATGTAGAAATCAGTCACCAAGCTGCTTACAACTTAATACCAATTTATAATTGACGAGTGTTGTACGAATAAAAAAGTCAGTTTTGAAATAATTTTTACCATTCAAAATGCTCAAAATTTTTGTCAAAAAAAACATTAAAAAAAATCCACAATCCACAAATGTTTTAAGAATCTGAGTTACACTTTTGAACATTTCTTGAACTTGATGATAATTTAGAGTGTATGGTTAGTTATAAATTTAAGAAAATCATACAATTTGACAATTCTTGTTGAATATATGGTACATGACATTCATTTTATAGACACATATTTATAATATGCATTGAGACCCTATCTGTCATGTGTTGCTATTTTCAACATGGGACTGCTAAACTAATCAGTGGTTTCCCTGAAATGGGTACACTTACAGTGCCAAAGAAGTTGAAATGGAACCAATGGCTGATCTGTTTAGCCGGTAATTTATTAAAGACTTGCATTTCCAAATATACCATTCAGCTTGATTCCCTTTCAACTTCCTGTGCACACAATATTCTTCCTCTGTAAAAACCGCATTGCAATGTACATGTTTGTGTTCCATTGTCTCCTTATAGGGTCCCTAATGTTTAAGGAGAGTTTGTTTGTAAACTGCATTATACTGTCTTTTTTTAAACATAATTCAGCTATTTTTATTACTTCTCGATAAGAGCTCGGAATGTAATCGCGCACAGTGTCATATTTAGCTGTTTTCTTTTAGTTGGGCACCTGACTTTTACAGTCAGGGGCCAGAGCCCAGTTATGTCTCCGGGCGAGTTCCCACAGTGGTGGCTCCAAGGTCAGAACCACATCCTGAATGTATCCCTGTCATTAAACCAAACACAAATGTGCACTCAAATGTCCAGACAATATTCATACTATTTAATTTATTATATTAAATGCCAATAAGTATTTGAATGTTATAGCTGTAATTCTCAGTCCCATCACAAGAAAGACGCACACCACATTCTTAGTTAAAACCTTACTGTAATTTCTGAATTAGGATATACGAAAATATGTATTGAACCTGTCATATATTCCACCTGGCCTGACCACACCAGAACCATTTCTTTAAATGAAAATACAACACACTTTTTCAAATGATGGAAATAAAATCAACCGTTCCTGTCATATATTATAGCACGGAACCTTGCCAATAGCTTCAAATGTGACACTTTCAGGCTAGTAAACTGCAGTAAATGGAAGCTCTGTTGTCACATCACATGACATATACCTGTCCCATATATTGTATCACCTAGCACGTACCCTGACGTTATTGTCCTTTGATAGCTGAAAGTTGTCATCAGCATTCGAGCAAGTTGGCTGTTTGGCACCTTGTTGTTTGCCAATAAAGATGATGGAACATTACATTGCAAAGTCCTTGTTACAAATGGCCTCGCACAACCTTGTTATTTTTTATAAGGCCAAAACATATTGGTCAGATGTTCGTCTGTTTTCCGCAATTAATCTTTATTAAATGAAAAAATTGTATTATTTATTTTGGTGAAGCCTACATACGTTGCAACAAAGACTGTTTATTGTTTGTTAAACAGGTAATAGTACAAAATGTCAGCATTTAATAAGCTAAATGCGTTTGGAAGAAGTGTTAAAAAGTATGTAGACATTATTTCAGCTCAGATAATCCAATATTGCACCTTGATTTACATTATTTTCATTACATTACATGTTCACATTTAATTCTATACGTTCTAGCAAATGTGATAATTACATGCTCATTTAAGTATCAAGTCTATCAGAATCTGAAGTAATGCTTTTGAATTGTTATTTCAAACAAAATATTAGCACTTGTCCTGTACATGCCTAAACATGTTCTCTTCTTATTGGTGAATTAATTTCTGTACATTGACACCTAAACAATATTTTTCTCTTCATACTATGATGTGCAATATGTTCCTAAACTTTGTTCTAAATTTGTTACTTCCTACATGTATACATTAATTTCTAAATCTTATTCAACAAATAAAAAATGAAAAATTACGCTCCTCAGTAACATTAAAAACCTTCCTAGATTTCTCCTATCCAATGTAGTTCTCTATTGCTACTGTTACTTCTCTAAGTAATTCAATTTGCACTCGCTAATATTGGTACTTTATTAAAATAAGGTGAGTTATTATGTAGATGTAGATATCTATTTCTTATTTACAGAGTTGTTGGTTATTTTAAGCTCACCTGATTGCTCAGGTGAGCTTTTGGGATCGGTCTCTGTACGTCGTACGACCGTCCGTCCACATTGGTTTGTAAACACTCTAGAGGCCACATTTCTTGTCCGATCTTCATGAAACATGGTCAGCTAATTTGTCCAAATGATACCTCGATCGAGTTCGAAACTGGGTCATGCTGGGTCAAAAACTAGGGCACTAGGTCAAAAAAAGAAAAACCTTGTAAACACTGAAGAAGTCACATTTGAAACAAAGGGTTTATTTGTTTGGACTGAATGTTTAAAATGGCAGTTATAAATAACATTTTGAGGGCTGTAGTTTATTTTAGGTTTATAAAGTTGATTTTCATGTAATGTTGAACAATACCTTAAGTGTAACTGTTTGATTGTTATGAAAGTTGTTATAAATATATTTAAACATATGTGGCACAGTACATTTTTAATATTGAGGATATTACTGATATTTTCATATATTAAAATCAATAAAAGCACCTTTATAAATATATTTTTGTGGATAAATTATAATTATTTTGTTAAAATTATTCCTGTTAACATCAAAACAATTTGAAGGTGTTAATATATTTGTTTTCGTATGGTCTTATAAAGCATCTGTTTTGTTTCCCACCGCAAAAGTTTTCACACAGAGTCCAGTTATCCACCGTTGAGTGTGTAAGCAACAACGCATATTTTTCACCATAGTAACCCACATGTTTCATTTTGATTGGTTGATGCGTAATGCCTTTGTTGATGAAATTTTAACTCCTCTTTTTCATTGGTTGAGCAAAATGAGTCCCCATTTTCATTGGTTGGGATACATAAGATTTTCAGTTTGTTTTGTTGCGGTGATTGCTTTGACAATATGTTCAGTTTCATGTTTAATTTAAGAAAGCTGTTGTAAGACATTGCCAGAAATTGACTGAATATAAAATTGTATGAACGGATTTTTCTAAAAAAACACTAAATGATGAAAATCCTTTGAACCAACTGATAAAAGTCCAAAGCCCTTGCTATTAAATTATTTGAAAGTAAGGCTTATCTTGTCATTAAATATGTTCAAATGCGAGATTGGGCAATGGTGAATGACTTCAGAATATCATTAGTTTAACGTTGTTTCAGTTATCTGTAATATGTATCAATTATTTATACTGATGTTAACATATTTTTCCAAAAACCTGGTTTTGGGACATTTATAGACAATATTTGTTAAAAGTATCAAAACAAACTTACTGTCATAACAAAAAGAGTGGCTTGAACAAAATGTTTTTTTCTCACAGCTTACTATTTGTGGTATTATCACGTAATCACGAGTAAACACATTTGTAAAATTGTTAAAACAATATTAGTATATTTTGTACAGTATACATGTTTTCATTTCAGTTTTGATGGAGTTTTACTGACACTTTGCTTTGATGTTGAGTACAGAAGTGTGATATTGCTTTTGCTTGGCACATTTTTTTTTAATTTACAGTTTACAGTGATAAACATTATGAAAAGTTTTGTATTTAATTCATGTGTTTGTGTATATATTTAAATACATGCATGCACTTTAAATCAATTTAATAAAGTATAATGGTTATAGATCAAACGTGACATTTGTTGCTTATCGCCAATAGTACCCTATGTGCATCAAGCGTTTTAAAATAATGCACTAGAGCTATTTTCATATCGTGAACCTGCCATCCGTTTGCACAGTATGACATCTTAATACTTCCAAAAAAAGTTCGGACTTCACAACACATACAGTTTCGTTCAAGTAAAAGAAATCAATGCAATGTTGTGGAGATACAAATCCCAGAATATGACGGAATGGAATATGAAGCAAGTTTGCAACATAATTTTGCTATGTTTTCAGTCCAACGGTCACTATAACAGTCAAGAACCTGGGTGCGTTGTATCGTCGCCAGGGTAAACATGCCGCCTCAGATATGTTAGAAGAGTGGGCCGTACGCTCCAACAAATACGTAAGTTGACTGCGTGGACATTTTGTATTCTCCATACACGTTGTTGTCCCCTTGCACAGATACGTTGGTTTGAATGTGATGAAACTGTTGCCACACACTGGTAGTATTGTTTGTAAGGGTTTTATTGTCTGAAAGCTTTTTATTTTATATCATTGACATTTTAATTAAAACGTTTTTGAATAGATTAAGAAAATACATTGTAAAATCTACTGTTTAAATTTCAGGAGCATATTCAGGGCACACACAATTTGTCTGTCTTGTCTGCTCGTCCTAGCACGCGTTAAATATTATGGCTGGTTGCCCGTTTGGACGAGTAATTATTTATGACGTAGTTAGCCATTTATGAAAAACCAATTGATAATAAATGTACAATAGATTTAAATCTTGTGTATTTAAAAAAACATAAATATAAAACAAAACATGATAAATACGCATTGTTTATAAAACAAACACTACTTTTATATAGGACGAGAACAAATCACACTACGACAAGCGAGTGGAAAATCACTGGAACTTGTCCTACAGGATAAGGGCCTTATGTTTGTGCCCTGATATTGTTCTATACGAACAAAACAATTCTAATTTCTTTTTAGCTCAACATTTTATTACAAAAACAATCAATTATTTGTGCAAGTTGCATATGTATAGTAAGACATGTTTATTGTGTATCATCTGTTGCTTGGTGGTTATTTTAGTTGAAACCAGTCTACATCTTGCATCTAGCTTGACAAACGATCTAAACCAAGCGTTTGTTTGAGGTTTCATACATAAATATAAAACAGTGAGCCTTTGAATTTCAAACTTTGCATATTGTTTAATTATTTACATATATATTGAACTAATTCACTGTTTGCTTTGCTATTTAATTGTAAGATCTTGATTACTTTTTTAGTTCTTTAGATAAAATCACTGAACTACCGGTAGCTATACCTTATTGCTTTTATTGTGAAATAGAAATTATTAAATGGTGACCTTATTTCTTGATTCTTTAAAACTACAAAAATGTGTCACATAAAATGGTGCTTTAATAGATATAAAAGATAAGCAGCGTCAGGTGAAAATGGGTCGTATGCCATATGCGGTAAGGGTAGCTCCAGCCCAGCCTGCACAATCGCGCAGTCTGGTCAGGAGCCATGCTGTCCGTTATCAAGTTACGCATAGTTGCCTGGTCTCATTATCGGACAGGGTAGCTCCTGACCAGACTGAGTGGATGCGCAGGCTGGTATGGAGCTCCGCTGGTCGCACATGGCATAAGACCCATTTTCACATGATGCGGGTCATATGTCAACTAGCAGTGTTTGCATGCTTTTTGAGAACATTAGGTGTCAAGGTGGAAAGGAACGACGTTGATGTTTGTTGAGCCACTTGTGTGGTACAAGAGCTTCCTTGGACCCGGGGCTTGGGTTAATAAGATGGCGATCTGTAAAGTCAAACAGATAGAATTAAGAATTTATATCGTAATAAACATTTAAAAAGGCAAACTTGTTTATAATGACACAACATTGCAAGCCATTGCTAGCATGTTAATTTAATTGCGATGAAAGAAGGACTGTAATATGTTTGTTAAATATAGACATATTTATACTGATGCTACATTTGAACAGAAATGTGGTTATCCTATTCCATACACGTCCGATGTGGATAATTTAACTATCAAGTCCAGCTTTTATTTTTATTGCAGTGGCACATTTTTAAACTTCTTTTTGTTATATTATTTAAGTATAAGTTTAAGTCGAAGTTCATCAATATTATATTGATTATTATGCCCATGATTCAACCTAGGTGTATAATCCCATTTCACTACTATAACTTGAACATACATTTGGTGGCAAGAGGAGNACAACATTGCAAGCCATTGCTAGCATGTTAATTTAATTGCGATGAAAGAAGGACTGTAATATGTTTGTTAAATATAGACATATTTATACTGATGCTACATTTGAACAGAAATGTGGTTATCCTATTCCATACACGTCCGATGTGGATAATTTAACTATCAAGTCCAGCTTTTATTTTCCATTTTCTGGACAAGTAAACGTGTAAAAACAGTCCACACCCATGCTTTAAAACAAATTGATACTCATAATGGCCTTATAAATAAATAGTTTAAATAATTCTGTAAAAAAAAGATAATAAAAAAATTACCACCAATAGATAACCAAGACTTTAACGGGAGCCAGTGCATTGTGTGATCTTGAATGTACAGTTTATACCTTTGTATTCAATAAATATAGCAACACCATCATTTCCAAAAGTGTGTTGTTTTATAAATTAATAAAGAATATTGTTATATTTGCTTAAGAAGTGTACAAATAAAGGATGTATGAATTGTATTAAAGTAATTGTAATTAAGTTGTGAATTGAACAATTTTGTTCAAATCAAATTCCAGCTGACATTATTTGCAAGAAACATGTGTAAATATTTCAAATAATATATTCTCTGAATTGCTTAATTTATATGCTGTTAAGATATGTGTGTCACTGTAAAAGTTTTGATAATGTACAGTTAAGGGACTTTCACGAGCATAAGTCGCGGTTGCATTGTCTGCAGTAGTGCATACTGGATTCGGATTCAAGGCCAGCATTGCGGTAAAATATAAAGCCAAATCACATGCCTAACACTATGCTGACTGATGAAAATTACTACTGATGTGTTTCAATAGTCAACTAACTTGTGTATTCCACCACTGACCATTACAATGATACTGACCCCCGTAATTCCAAAGTGATATCATGATAATTGAATTCATAAATACATTTTATTTCTGGTTTAAAATTAAATTTGGTAATGAATCGCCGGAGTGAGGCAGTTGTAATTGCAGTGGCACATTTTCAAACTTCTTTTTCTTATATTATTTAAGAATGAGTTCAAGTCAAATTTCATCAATATTATATTGATTATTATGCCCATGAGTCAACATAGGTGTATAATCCAATTTCACTACATTTAACTTGATTAAACATTTGGTACAAGAGGAGTGTTTGCTGTATTATTATATTGTCTTTCGGTGCTGTGCTTTGTGTATACAACTTTGGCCCAAAATACTGAAATAAAAGGTGTTAATGTGAAGTTTTGTTATTTGCACTTTTAATTTATTGTTATTAGATTTTGGTCTGTTTTCGTTATATGCCAATATATAAGTGTATTACACTATAAGAATGTTTTTTTTAAGTGTTGGTAATGTTAGTGTTAAGCATATTTGGTGCTTCAAATTAATCCTTAGAAAACCATTTTTTTAATTCTGGTATTTTTTGCAATTTTGGCTGAAGGGATGTATTTGCTTAAGTGTTTCATATTTTTTTTTTTTATAAACTGCATTAAAAGCATTAAACCGGTTATTTTCAGATTTATTTTGGTATGATCAGCGTTTTGTCTGGGACACATTTTGCTGGTAATTTATCATTATGAAAAACATTTCAATATTGTTTACATTCGTTTTATTATCTTAATAATCTTGTTCTGTATATTCTCATTTGTCTGCATAATTTTTTTTCATCAGAACTTGCATGTCCAAATTTATGGAAAAAACTTTTGATTTGATTTGTTATAAAAACTTGACACCCCTCTAGCCTGGCACAAACAGAAGTAGTAGCTCACTATCAAAATTACGGACTGCTATAAGAAGAAGTAGTGCAAAATTTGTGCAGAAACTTCAAGAAAAGGCAGATCCTGACAATGGAAGGTAAGGGAACATAATCTCCTTGTTGACATATTCCAGTGTCAAGCAGAACACACCGCATGTTCTTTTAATACTTTAATTCTTCTGGCTAACATATTGAAGGTGTGGGATACGTTTTTGACATTTTAGGGGCAAACTACTATTTCTGATGTAGAAATCTGTCACTGAGCTGCTTTTAACTTAATACAAATGTATATTTGACAAATGTTGTTAAAATTAAAGTCAGTTTTGAAATCATTTTTTCCATTAAAAATGCATTTTTTGTAAATAAACAGTGTAATTTATTCCACAAAGTTTCAAGCATCTGAGTTACACTTTTGAACATTTCTTTTACTTGATAATTTAGAGTGTATGGTTTGTTATAGGTTTTAGAAAGTCATACAGTTTGACAATTCTAGTTGAATATATGGTACATGTACTTTGAGATTCATTGTATAGACACATATTACGTGAATAGATATCCTATCTGTCATGTGTTGCTATTTTCAACATTGGACTGCTAAATTAATCAGTGGTTTCCCTGAAATGGTTACACTTACAGTGCCGAAGAAGTTGGAATGGAATCAATGGCTGATCAGTACGGCAGGTAATTTATTAAAACCTTATATTTCCAAATATACCATTGTTGTAAGAAACACATCTACATTTACTATTCTCAATCTCCGCCACCATGGATGAAACGGGTGGTCCTCCACCTGTCCGTAGAGCTTAAATTAACATCAATGCAGAGGACGTACTTGAAAATTATATTGCTTTAATATGTTGATTTCGGCTTTTCCAGTATGTTGCAACAGATGCATGAGCAACTTAACATTTGGTGATTTTTACTGGTATTGACAATCTTCATTATTTTTAGACTTCTGATCTAAGGTTTAAATTATTCAATATTGTGACTCTTTTTTCTCTGTTGATAACTTAAGTTATGTAACTGTACATCCTGTGACTATCTTTTATAGATGTACATGTAATTCAATTTGTTATTTTGTTATGTGCAAACTAACACAGAAACATAATTTATAACTATTGGAATGTGCCTTAAAATATATTAATATGTTCCTTACGTTTTATCATATTGTATACGCTTAGATTGAGAACCTGCTAGAGAGGTTCTTTTAATTTTGCTTCAAGTTTGTTTATTAGTGTATTCACAAAGGGCAAATAGTCCGTTTGCTGCAAACGCTTTTGATCAAAACCAAAAAAGGGGCCAGGTATGTTGCTGCAGAAACTATTTTTGTAATTTTTCCTGCAACAACGTCATTATTGATAGCAACTCTAATATTTTCTGTAAACTACAGCATTCAACGTTTTTTTTTTTTNNNTTTTATCAATCATACTGACCTTGGTTCTAGAACAATTCTTTAAATTTACGCTGCAACCTTATAATTCAATTTGAGCTAAATACGAAATAAATGGTTATTGCCAAACGTTTGCTTTTACAAAATGCACTACTGGTGAGGTAATGATGGAACATCATCAAGTCTTTATGGTCCGTGTTAAACCTAGGAATGTTCTCACACTTAGATTTAATTCAAAGTATCTACATTCCTTGATACATTATTTTGAAAAGGATTAATTCATTGGTCCATGTTTCCAGTTGAGATTACGATTGAAACTGTAATTTTTTTGTCATTATAAACAACAAGCTTGCATTGGTTTCATCCTTCAAAGGTTAACAATAACATTTGCTATTTGCTCCTAAGGCAAAGAAGTGGTGTGTGAAATGGCAAATAGTGTTTGCGACCCGTAAAACACAGGTGTGTTTTTCTGGTTAAATGTCATTTGTATTTGTTTCCAGCATAAAAAGAGCTAGCTCCTTGTCAGTGCTCAACATAAACAGTAAAGAAGACAAACTGCACGTAAGTGGAGTCAGTTCATACACTTGTATATTTAAAAACAGATGTAAAATATATGTAATAATAATTCTAGTTGTTTATGTATAACCCTAATTGAAATTGAACATACACAAGGTTGCATGACCCTCATCTTGCAAGAATAGATCTTATGACATATGCTGCCTGGGTAGGTCCAGACCAGCCAGTGTATATACGAAGTCTGGTCAGGAACTACCTAATTTAACATTGTCCGCTATAGTCCCGGACGCAAGGTATTGTTGTCTCATTAGCGGACAGGGAAGCAACTCCTGGTCAGACCGTGCAGTTTTGCACAGGCTGGTCAGGAGCTTCCCTGGCCGCATATGGCATTAGACCCATTGTGGCATGACGCGGCTCGTATGTAAGTAGAAGTCTCTAAATAAGTATTAGCTTCATATTTATCAGAACGCAAATTATTAAATTAAAACTGGGAAGTACTGAAGGTTCTCTAACATTTATAAACTATCTTTACTGTCAAATAAGATCTAAATAACATTACTGTTTAGCTCATCTGAGCATGTGATCACCCGGCATTGTAACGTTTGGTGCGTGCAATGTGAACTTTAAGCTCGTTACCACTATAAAGGCTATCTTTTTTCACCCAATCTAAATGACATTTTGTTCAGAATGTTAATCTGGACAAAATCTTGGCCGGGTTCTAATCTGTGTCACGTGCATCCCAAAACTAGGTCAATAGGTAAAATCGCAGAAAAACCTTGTAAACACTCCAGAAGCCTCATTTCCGATTCAATCTTGATGAAACATAGTCAAAATGTTTATCTCGGCAATGTCTAGGCCACGTTCGAATCTGATTCACATGTATCTAAACACTGTCACCAGATCGATTTTAAGAAAATCTATTTACCACTCTAGATGCCACATTAATGACTCAATCTTGATGAAACTTGGTCAGAATCCTTAGCTTTACAATATCTAGTCTTAGTTGAAATCTGGATCACATGCGTCCGGAAATTAAGGCACCAGGTCAGATCTAAGGAAAACCTTGTAACAAAGTCCAATTAGCACTTAAAATCAACGAATTTTTCTTAAAATAGTTCGTAAAACAAGTTAACCCATAAAAAAAATCAGTTTTCCTTTTAGCAATAGACCAAAATTTCAACGCCTGATGTGGTGTGGAAACAAAGGTTTAACGAGATACAAAATGCTTGTTTTTACTTTTTTGTGGCACAATATATTCCATTTTAATTTCCCACAACGATATCTAATCATACGACACACGAACACTAAAATGGTGCATGACTTTTACAACCCCTGTTTTGCATCTGAGTATCCATGAAATTCGCAACTAACACTGATTGGGTGTTGATTTTCTCTTTAACATGGGACAATGACATAACTCTCCAGCAGGGGTAATGTGACTGGTATTCATGTATGAAATAAAAGCCCTTGGTATGTCGGGTTCATATAGTATTGTCTGTTTTGTTGTCCCGTCCTGCTTCGCTTTACTGGAAGGTTATCATGAGATTATCTCCCCTGGTGGACCATTTCTGATTGAGATTATCTACCTTGGAGGAAATTATTGTACAAATCATCTCCATAAATTGACTCCAGTATTATACAACTTATCTGCCTTGGTGGACAACAGTATTATACTAACTACTCCCCTTGGTTGGTTATTGTACAAATCATCACCATTGGTGGAAGCAGTATTGAAGAAAAAAAAAACAAGAAAAAAACTTTATTAACCTCGTCCAGGTATGTGCAGGTCGAGGCCATCCTGCTCCATACCGTTCACAAGATTATGTGTTAGTAGCACAAGTATGAGTAAATATTTTATATGAGAGACATACAAAACATTATTTTTTGACTATGGATATATAGGTTATAGACATTGTAGAAATCATACCACAAGAGTAAATTTTATTGTAATACAATTATATGCACAAATAATAATAAGAAAAATAAATAAAACTAGCTTGTAGGTTAATAAAGAATAGCATTGCTATTGTACAAATGAAGTTAAAACTATATAAAACAGGAGAGAAAAAAAGGCATGGCACCAGTGTACTTTTATTATATACTTAGTAGTACATATTGTTGTAACAATGAAGTATATTGCATCGGGTTCGTGTATAAATAGTCTTACAACTGACCAATTTGGGATTTGTTTATAATGGTGAGTCGTCTGTTTTTGGATTTCCCATGATAAAAGTAGACTTCTCTTGAGTCCTTGAACATTCGGGATTTTGTTTGTTTTTTTACACATAAAAATATAACTTTTAATTTCAAGGGGCAATATAGTGATAGGGTTTATTCTATTCTATGAAATTTCCAATAATTATGTCCTGGCAAGTGAGTGTAGGCATATTGACATTATTTATATTCAATAAATTTGTAACATGTTGAACAAATGTTTGGATGTGCTCACAATTCCAGAAAAGATGTATTAAAGTTCCCTCATTTTGTTTGTACAAAATGTGCATTTATTATCATCAACAATATTCATCTTATATAGCAGAGATTTAGTTCCTAAGATTCTGTGTATTATTCTAGTATGTAACCATTGTATATACAAATCTCTGGATATTTTTAACAAAACTGTGCGCATACTTCCAGTCTATATTACTACATATTCTATTCCATTTAGTTTCACTTGTAAGTTTTTCAGTATTTGAAATAAGAGTTTTATATACTAGTTTATTTTGCTTCTGGGTAAAAACAACCAAATTAAGATAACAATAAATAAAAGCTCCATTATTGGTTGTTGTTTTTACAAATACAAAACCTGAATTTTTTATGAACTTTGCTACAGATCTTTTTAGACCGTCGTAAAAAAATGATTTGTGTACCTGTACAAGCTTCAATTTCTTGCTTAGACTTGAATTTTTTCTAGAGGTACATAGTATGTCCCTTATAAATTGTATACCACGTTTAAGCATACTTTTTTCATAGATACAATTAGAACCAATCTTTAAGTTTTTGTTATAAAAAAGTGGCATGTCAAGTATATCATCTGGTTTATTTATTTTGATTGTGTTTATGTAGATTCCATTATATATAAGCACATCCTTCCAAAAACGATTTGTCAAATGTTTAACAATAGTGTTGAAATATGCATTTCCCATAATTATGTTTTTTTTTAACATATAAGAGTGAATACACAAGTTGGAAACATTTTCCTATACATGTTACTAATTTCTTTATCCATGTAAGCCACATACTTTTTTCAAATGAGTAAACATCAATCATATTAAGCCCTCCTTCTTTATTAGAGTTGATACGTATATTATGCTTAATTTGTAAAGGTCAATTCCATATGAAGTTGATAAAACAATTTTGTATTAGTTTCAATATACTTAAACCTGGGCTAGGAAGAGCAGTAAATAAGTGTGTAAAAAGGGGAAGCAACAAGGTTTTCACTATGGTTATTTTCCCTAGTGGTGTAAGTTTTCTTCTTTTCCAAAGTTGTATTATGCTATGTAAACTTGCTATCTTATTTAAAAAAAAAATAACTCGACCATTGTTGTTTTAAATCTACGTCAAATATGATGTCTAACACTTTAAAATTCGTTGTGCCCCAGTCAAGTTTGTACTTAGTTTTAATTGAGTGTGTGTTATATTTTGTTGATCCTATCCCTATCAGCTGTGTTTTGTCGTAGTTTATTTTCAATTCAGACTCTTACGCAATATGATGTAATAACTGCATAACAGTGTGAAGAGAGATTTCAGAACCATCAAACAAGAGAGAGGTGTCATCTGCAAATTGAGATATTTTGATGTTTGATGTGTTACGAACTATAATAGCAAACATTTCTGCACTTAAAATAAAGAAATACGAGCTGATTGGGTCACCTTCACGGCAACCTCTTTCGATTCTTATGAAATTGATAAAAACCCATTCATCTGAATAGTTGGCATGGTGTTGTTTAAATAAAGACGGATCCAATGTGTGAGAATTGTACCAAACTTAAAACGTAATAAGGTTTTTTTTCAATTAAATTGAAGGAGAGTGTATCGAAGGCCTTTTCAAGGTCCAGAGTCATTAAAAGTCCATGTATTCTTTTTAATCTTCAGTGTATTTTAAAACATCATGTAGTAGTCTTGTGTTTTCTCCCATATGTTTTCCTTTAATAAAACCAGTTTCGTCTTTGGCGACAAGTTTAGAGAGAAACATTTTTTTTTATCTAGTTGCAATTGCCCCTGAGGCTATCTTATAAACAACATTTAAAAGTGTTAAGGGTCTAATATTTTTTAAGAACTGTATTTGTTTTTTGTTTTTTTGGTTTGCATGTGTTCTGAGTGATTGACAAGGATCCTTATATGATAGTATAATTTAGACTTCTTAGAATAAAACATTTAAGATACTTCCAGAAAAATTAACTAAAACTCTTTGGTGAAGCCATCTGGTGATGGCAGTATTATTAATATTAATCAAATGGCTATTATTATCATGAATTGTAACATGAATGCTTTCTTATAAACCAATTGCTGGTTTTAAGAGTGTTTTTTTTTTCAAGAAAAGGACCTTGGTTATAACTTTAAGAAACTGTTATTCAATTACGGAGAAAGAGGTTATATGAAGTTCACATAATTTTATGTAACTAAACACTAATTAATGTTGTCATTAAGATGCATCTTACTAACTGTGCAAAATCTAAATGTGTATGCCTTTGTAATATGATTTAATCTAATTTGAAACTTAGATTCCTTACAAATCATTACGAACCGTTGTTTATTTACAGGAACGCCGAAGATCATGTGGTGATTTAAGAGTTCGTGGTCGAACGGCGAGCTCAGATTAGCTGGCACATCGGCCGTTTTGACAATAGCTCATTTATATCTTGACTGCTTTCATGCATATTTTGATTGACATGGGTATGTCATGTCGATACCGTTTGCATTTGCTGCGAATTTGAAACATGTGGAGAAGGAACTGAAGATAACCCCATTACCAAGAACATTATTTGGCATATCACCGTAGTATCTTGTCCTGAAGCATGGACGTGTTTACAGTTCAGCTGGGAGCCTTCATTGCGGTTACTATGATATTTCCTATGATATGTGATGGTATTAAGACGTTTTATAACAATGAAAAAAGTTATATATCACCAACCTGAACTGCTACAAAAAGCTTTTGATGATATTGAAAAATAAAGCTGAAACTAATTTTAGTTAATCAAATACAAATAAAAAGTCATCGTACAATTTTGAAACAGGTGATAAAAAATATAAAAGCCACGCTTTGGGAAAACATGGCTTTATGCATGTGTGTAAAGAAATTTTCTTCTCTAAACGCAAGTGTCGTCCCTGTTAGAAGAATAAGCGGACTACACAGGCAAATATATATATATTATGATAGTATAGTAAGTTTTGTATATATATATATATATGTATATATATATATATATATATATATATATATATATATATTCAAT
>VMBQ01006672.1:4198-27782 GCA_007657795.1 Dreissena rostriformis | reverse complement strand
GCATCAGACCGTCCGTCTGCCGTCCCTGCGTGCGTCAGTGCATGCGTTAGACTTTTTCTTGTTTACGCGATAAACTCCACAGTTTTCATCTGATTCTTTTCAAACTTGTTCAGTGTCTTTATATTCATTAGGACTCAAACCCTATTGAAAATGGGTTACATCAGACCGTCCGTCTGCCGTCCCTGCGTGCGTCCGTGCATCCGTTAGACTTTTTCTTGTTTACGCGATAAACTCCACAGTTTTCATCCGATTCTTTTCAAACTTGTTCAGTGTCTTTATATTAATGAGGACTCGAACCCTATTGAAAATGGGTTACATCAGAGTAAAAAGTCCAGAATTATCTTCCCTTGAATTTGTATTGGTCCTAGGCATTTAAGTAGGTTGTTTAATTCGTTGCAATTATTAATTGAAACCTGCACAGATTTTGAGATGATTTGAAAACTAATAAGGGAAAAGGAACCATTTCCATTTTTTCCTTGATTTAATATGTTATTTAGTCAGTCTTTTATGTCCAATTCAATTGAATTATTTATAGTTTGTCTATACAGTGTACTATTAATGGCATCAAGGAGATGATTTGAAAACTATATAGAGAAATGGAGTCATTTACATTTTTTCCTTTATGCGATTAAGTCAGTATTTTAAGCTGATTCATTTGAAATTATAACAGATTTTTTATACTATTTAACCCATTACCAAACAATAACGAGATTTTACGAGTTTGTTGCAGAAGACTCAAGAAATCATTGTGATAAAAGGAGAATTTGCTCATTTGAGTTACGAGATGTTACGAGTTTGTTGTAGAAGACTCTAGAAATCATTGTGATAAAAGGAGAAATTGTTCATTTGAGCAATTTCTCCTTTTGTCACAATGAGTTCTACCCTACCAAATCAATTTCTTCATATTCAATTACAATGTTATTTGTCGTCTGCAACCTCTTTCAATTTGGGACAGCCCAAAATGTGTCATTTGGTAAAGCGTTAAGGCTTAAACAGTATTGGTATAATTACTTATTTTAAATTGTATAACGAAAAAGGAGGCATTTGCAGTTTTTCCTTGTTTATGCAATAAGTCTTTAATTGTGTTTCAATTGATTTTAACTTACACAGACTTGGAATCGAAATCCTTTGTTGTGCATATCAAATAACTAAGATCCACCCAGATATTTCCTTGAAATTGAATTGTGTATTCATGCAATCTTTTTTTATACCCCCAATAACATTGGTAATGGGGGCTATATAGGAGTTACTTTGTCGGTCTGTCCCGAAAATTTCATCCGATCTTCATCAAACTTGGTCAGAAGTTCTATCTAGATGATAACTAGGGCAAGTTTGAAGTTGGGTCATGCCGGGTCAAAAACTAGGTCACGGGGTCACTTATTGCGTTTTAAACCGAAAGTTTGTCCGGACCATAACTATGTCATTTATCGTTAGATTTTAAAATGACATAGTACATTTGTTCACCATCATTGGACGGTGTGTCATGCAAAAGAAGTACGTCGATATCTCCAAGGTCAAGGTCACACATTGAGCTCAAAGGTAAAACATGGACATAAATGAGCTTATCCGGGTTATAACTACATCGTTCCTTGTGGGATTTTAAAATCATTTGGCACTTTTGTTCACTATCATTGGACGGTGTGTCGCGCGAAAGATTTATGTGGATATCTCCAAGGTTAAGGTCACACTTTGAGATCAAAGGTCAAAAATGGCTATAAATGAGCTTCTCTGGGCCATAACTATGTCGTTCATTGTGAGATTTTACATCATTTGGCACATTTGTTAACCATCATTGGAGGGTGTGTCGTGCGAAAGAATTACGTCAATATCTGCAACGTCAAGGCCACACTTTGAGTTCAAAGGTCATTTATAGCATTTGAATAATTGTTTTGCACATAGTGATAAAAGGAGGAATTATTTTAATGTATATGCAGCAGATAACGTTTTGAAAATGTGCCTAGAGGAAAAAGTAATTGAAGTGAATAACTTCTCCTTTTCTCGCCATGTTCTTTACTCTTATCGCAGCAATATTTTCCATTTTGATTTCATTCGGAATAGTATTTTGCAAACTTTATATGAGTCGGTCCAGAATTGTTTCACTCTCTTCTCTGATGCATGTCATAAAAAATAGAAATATATATATGGTTTTAGTATACTATGCCATGATATGGTCAACCTTTGACTCCAAACAATCATATGCTCATACTAAGCAACACAAAAAGTGATCAAGCACTGAATTCAGATCACTTTAATTAATATGGCATAAATCATCGTAATTGAACTGATATTTTGAATTGATGAAAATGACATAACTAATAATTGTTAAAACTGTTTCCCAGTGTTGTTAAACATTCCAGCCAGTAGAGCGATTCAGGCCCACATGGGCCTCTTGTTTTAAATGTCTGTGATATGTGGAGGTTTTCATAGAAAACATATGACCGTGTATACAAAAATCAATATATGAACTTGTTTACAATCTTAACTTAACATGAATGAAGCAAATCAAATTACTATAACTTCTAATTACGAGGGAGTAGTTTTTTGTTTGTAATTAATAAGTAGTAGTAATTCTGAGACATAGCAACGGCTTTCACACAAGACTATTGTAGCCTTCATTTCATTACACAGTTGGACATTGTATTTAATATAAAGTATGATAAAGATGCCTCCACAAATGCCAGTCATATTTAAGTTAATCTGAACTATTAACTATAGCCACACCTTGCTGTTGTTACTCCAAGGCTTCTAGCAAATCGATTTGATTATGCGGTCATGGGTTTTGTTTACCACTGCAAACATTTATTTAGCACATGATCGGCCAGGTCACTGGAAATACCGGAATCTACAGAAATATATATATTAATAACGCACAAATACATGATTAAAATTGTGATTCGGTATGTATTATGATAATGTATCATATAAAAAACACAAATCATGTAATTAATAAGTTGTATCATTGTCTTCAACAACTAAGTATACAACATATGAACAGTTTTGCATCGATATACATGTAGAAGTTATTCAGCAACAACGAGAAAAGTTCAACTATTTAAAAATAAATAAGGTTTATGACGCAATTAATTATAAAGAACAAACATGACAAAAATAAGCACATTCATACATTACATTTCATGTAGCATGTTTCATTTACAATTTAGTGAAGATTTTGATCTGTCCAGTAATATAAATGTTTCGTCAGCAAATTGTGGTACGTATCCATAGTATCAAGATTCTACGTTTGCAAACAAGATCCGACAATTAATATATATGTGTATAAGTAGGTACCGTAATCTATCGACAAGTTTTGATAAATATAAGTCATTTAACAAGGTATGGACTTTGCTCATTTTAATGATCACAATGCAACATTGTAGTGTTATCTTTCCGAAAGGTTATACTGGAACAAGTTTCAAATCAGGAACACACATAGCTGATTTGTATAGAACAAAAGTACGTTAATATGTTCTAATATCCGTATAGCAAATATAACCGGATGTATGCGAGATACGCATTATAATGGATACGCATCATAATGTTTGTATACGCAAAAAACACGGATAACACGGCAACAATCAAGTCATACTACTGGTAATGCAAAACATCATTAAACTCATCGTTTTACCAATCAATTAACACATAACTTTTCATAAAAAAGATTATTATCAACATTTAAAATATGGTTTATTATAAACTAAAACGTTTTAGCCATAAATAAGCATAGCTCATTGCAAAATATTTGTTAACCAATAGAAAATCTAAACACACTACAAAAGACCAATATGAAACACACAATAATACTTAGTTACAATATAAACTGTTGCCATGATAAAATATCACAATGGAGGTGTAAAGATTTTAGTCAATATAAATCCAGCCCATACTTGTTCCATACCCTTTTGGTATACTCATTGAATTCATGGGTGATTATTTGTAACTATACTCATGAACTGTTCCGCTTTTTGTCATCCAACATTGTGAAACATTCCTTGTTCTTGCTTTTGTTCGTGATTAACATACGTATCTGGAACACATGTTTGCATGTGAACTGGTTGAACTGTTTCATTTTCCAGTTCAGAAATTTTGTATTAAACTTTAAATGTTACCCTTTATCCTACAGCTAAAGGATTTTATAGAACATAATAGGACCCATAAAGAAAACACATGTTTTTTTCCACAGATATGTATAGATAAAGTTTATCCCACATATATTTTTTTCAACATTTACAAAGGGACTACTTTTTTTGGCCGTTCACCCCTGTTTAAAGGTCAAATGCGCTTAAAACTAGTAGACGATTTAACTTGAAAAAGAAAAAAAAT
Source organism: Dreissena rostriformis (assembly GCA_007657795.1). Taxonomy (NCBI): domain Eukaryota; kingdom Metazoa; phylum Mollusca; class Bivalvia; order Myida; family Dreissenidae; genus Dreissena; species Dreissena rostriformis. The sequence goes on along the minus strand of VMBQ01006672.1, from coordinate 23,462 downwards.
GGAACAAACGGGGGATTGAACTAGGGTCTTTCGCGCGGTAGCCTGACACTCTAACCACGAGGCTAAAATACTCACCCGATTGCGTAACTGTGAATTCGCAAGACCATGTTTTACTACACAGCTGACGAAATCACTTGATTGCGTCATTCAGGTCATTGGGTACGCAGTCGTTTAACGAGTGTGTGTGTTTACGATTGATTATTATAATATTATGAATGTCAATAACAGTGTTGGGATATAAAACTGGAATGAAACTGGTGAGACTGCATTTTCGATTTCGTTAAATTGTTGAATGTACTCGAATAATTCAGTCTCAATGTTTTGTTGAACAATTGATGGATTTAATTTAAGAAAAGTGTCAGTGAATTGTTTTTAACTTTTCGAAGGACAATCGATGTTGAATTAAAAGGGTAATTTCTTTGATGAATAAGTCGTTCATTTGTCAGGTGATCAAAGAATGTCTATCCACAAAGAATTGCCTGCTTACATCCAGTGTTTTAAAATGGAAAAGATGAATGGCGATGAGGAAATGTGTCCAAAATTTTAACTCGTCATGGAAGCAAATTAAACTTTACGAAAATAAACATGGTAATAACACAACTTCGGTGAGTACAACAATAACCAGTAGATGTTTTACTTTTAAATGTCAGTAAGTAAAAAGGGTGTAAAAAGGAAGAGTTGTTTATAGACTAAAATTAACAATATCGGCGGGGATAAATGCTAAATCTTGCTTCACGTAGATGTCTACACATTTTGTAAATTTCAAAATGGCAGCCATTTGTGTTTTTGGTATTTTACAGTTGTTAAACAAGAATTGTAGTTATTACAAAACCGTCTGTGTTTTACTTGAGTGTGTAGCATTTGGAACGCTGATTAAATTTGAATCGAGGCGTATAGCGATATTTTGTCTCGTTACTCTTCTTTGCGTGGAATTCTTAAGGACTATTTCGAGTTCCGTAAAGGGGAAAGATCGCAATTAATATTACTACGCAATGCAAGATACAATTATTTTGTGTTTTTGCTTTTATTTTATCAATTAAATACTACTTTTTTGATTGCAGCAGGCAAACATTATATTAAAAACAAATATAGGATAAATAGAATACTATGTCAATGTTAGTGTGATTGTGTATTTAAATTTATCCCACTCGTCTCAGAAAGGCTTACAAGGCTCGACAAGCCTCGCCATGTAAACATTTCTTCACTCGTGGGATAAATTTAAGTACACAATCACACTAACATAGTATTCTCTATTTCCTTTAATTTACCAATTTACCATATACATTGCATCATGTATGATTTCGTCTGGCTCCATTCAAATTTTAAGGTCAGTGGAAGGAATCTATAGCATTTCCGCTAACATCATTACATTATGAGATTTTCAAAATGCATGTCAAACAAGACATTCAGATAGGAACTGAATCATCAGAACACACCTTTGTCATTGCAATTTGCTGACTAGTTAAATGTGATTTTTCTACATAAATAATGCACTGTGCATCTTGCGTTACATATCCAACAAACTGTGAAACTGTTTTAGTATTGAAGGTGGTACTGATCTTTATGCACATAAATACGAATGCTTCATTACAGTACAGAGATAATGCAGAAAATTTCCCTGTTCATTGGTGCAAATTCATTCAGTTCAAAATTCACGTTAGAATAATATTTTATAATATCTTTGTCATTAACATTTCCAAAAGCCTGTTCTTGAATGCTTGCAAAGTAATAAATAATTTTCTGCTCTGTGATTACTTTTTGCTGTGCCTATGTTGTTGTTTTTTTAATTAAAATATCAATTATAACATTATCGATAAAAATATGTGTTTGTGTTTTTACTTTGGGATTCACTTTGTATGAACTGATTTTTTTTTAAATAACTACAACTTATGTTAGCAAAGCCCTACAAAATATGTGAGCAGACATATTGTATTTGTGTTGAAAAATAACCAATAATTCAAATTATGTAGAATTATAAAACTTTTAATTTTTATTTTAAATTTCTGTGATCTGTGGAGGTTTTCATAGAAGACATATGACCGTGTATACACAAATCAATATATGAACTTGTTTACAATCTAAACTTAACATGAATGAAGCAAATCAAATTACTGTTACAGTGTTCTATTTACGAGGGAGTTGTATTTTGTTAATAATTAAAAAGTAGTAATTCTGCGACATAGCAACGGCTTTCGCACAAGACTATTGCAGGCTTCAGTACAAAGTTGGACAGTGTATTTGATATAAAGTATTATAAAGATGCCTCCACAAATGCCATATTTAGGTTAATCTGAACTATTTACTATAGCCACACCTCGCTGTTGTTACTCCAAGGCTTCTTAGCAAATCGATTTGATTATGCGGTCATGGGTTTTGTTTACCACTGCAAACATTTATTTAGCCACATGATGGGCCAGGTCACTGGAAATAACGGAATCTACAGGAATATATCTTAATAACGCACAAATACATGATTAAAATTGTGATTCAGTATGTATTATGATAATGTATCATATAAAAAACACAAATCATGTAATTAATAAGTTGTATCATTGTCTTCAACAACTAAATATACAACATATGAGCAGTTTTGCATCGATATACATGTAGAAGTTATTCAGCAACAATGAGGAAAGTTCAACTATTTAAAAATAAATAAAGTTTATGACGCAATCAATTATAAAGAACAAACATGACAAAAATAAGCACATTCATACATTACATTTCATGTAGCATGTTTCATTTACAAATGAAGATTTTGATCAGTCCAGTAATATAAATGTTTCGTCAGCAAATTGTGGTACGTATCCATAGCATCAAGATTCTACGTTTGCAAACAAGATCCGACAATTAATATATATGTGTATAAGTAGGTACCGTAATCGATCGACAAGTTTTGATAAATATAAGTCATTTAACAAGGTATGGACTTTGCTCATTTTTATGATCACAATGCAACATTGTAGTGTTATCTTTCCGAAAGGTTATACTGGAACAAGTTTAAAATCAGGAACACACATAGCTGATTTGTATAGAACAAAAGTACATTAATATGTTCTAANCATGAAAACTGCTGAGAAAACCTTATATATGACCTAAAAATGCACAAACAATGAGCCGCGTCAATCGTAAACAATCAGGAACTTGCGTATTAAGTCGTCAATAACTTTTTTAATATTGATAATGCAGCTACAGGATTTATACAGAGGTTAAATATTTATCAGTATCACATCTTGTGCGTATGGATAATGTCGAATAAGTATGGAAAATGTACAAACCTTTCAATAGTTCAGGCGAAAAAATCGAAATGTCAGCCGTTGGCCGCCATTTTGAACAAAAGTTAATATTTTTCTCACTTACGCCACAACAGTTACTTGCGTACGATCTACCCCCTGTTACATCTTGGTATCAAATTGTTTGTTTTGTTTCATCTGTTTTGATTTGACTAAACATGATGACTTTATAGATCATTCCGAGTAAAATGACTTACATCCAAACATCGACTGATTAAACAACGTCCTGTTGAACATGTCGTCATCAGCATTTACACATTCATTTTTAATATTTGGAAAATACGTTTTTTGCTGTTTGTGTTGCTTTCTGTGGATTAAATGTTATACATCTTGGTATCAAATTGTTTGTGTTGATGAATCTGATTAATTTTTACCATAAAATATTGCGTATTCAGTAATATGACACATCGACTGATATAAGAACTTCCTGTCGAACATGATATAAAAAAAATATATCATGCAGCGTTATATCAGGCAGATATCAATGTAGCGGTATGATTAATGTGTTTAAGTAGGTGCCGCAATCGATCGACAAGTAATGATAAATATAAGTGGCATTTAACAAGTTATGGACTTTGTACATTTTAATAAACACAATGCAACATTGTATTGTTATCTTTCAAAGGATATACTGGAACAAGTTGCAAATAAGGAACACAGTAAGCTGATTTTTAATTTTGTAAAGAACACAAGTACAGTCTCTAATATCCATATAGCAAATATTACCGTATATATGCGAGATACGCATCGTACTGTTTGTATAAACAAAACACACGGATAATACGGCAACAATCAAGTCATAATCATGGTAATCAAAAACATCATTAAACTCATCGCTTTACCAATCGATTAACAAATAACTATTCATATAAAAGATTCTTATCAACATTTAAAATATGGTTCATTATATAAACTAAAACTTTGTCGCAATAAATAAGCATAGTTCATTGCAAAATATGTGTTACCCCAAAACCAATAGAAAATCTAAACACAATACAAAAGACCAATATGAAACACACACAAATGCTAAGTTATACTATAAAATGTTACCGTGATAAAATATCACAACGGAGGTGTAATGGGAGGGGCCATTCACAGTTTGTATAAAATATCTATCTTAATGTCTTTTTAATTGTCTTCATGTTTCGTTCGGAAGATAATGGAAAAAGGAAGTAACTTTTCTGTGGTCACTGTTGTGATGTGTGGTATCTGATTTGTGGGAAATATTCAGTTTGCTTGGTATATAATATTACACGTAGAAGAAGATACTTTGAATACTTATTAGGCATTGTCTGATATTAATGAATCTGTATTTCATCTAATTACACTTAATTTATTACACTCACATGAAAGGAGTTAAGAGTAATAATAATAAGCACAGTGCGTACAAAAGACCCGGAAGATGAAGACGACGAGCGTGATCTTGGATTTTTTTTCCAACATACGACTGTGTAACACGGCAATTACTTGTGCCTCGTCCCTGTTCATTACAGGCGGAGACCCGTTTGCCTTGTGCGGTTTCGGCAAATGCAGGTATTGTACCAAATTGAGGTCACATTTCTGGAAATATTACATTGAAAAATGCAACGATTCTAGACCATTTCATGGTATTAAATGAAAACGGTTTAAATTCAAAATTTGGAAGAGATACTCGAAATCGGACTTTACCCGCAGTATTTCCATTTCGACCAAAGCAGGTTAGTGTTTTAACGGTAACACTTCCATACAATTGTATGGATACCTTTGTGTACTTTTTAGCCAATGTGTTAACCGTGTCCAAATTAAAGAAAATAAATACTCTGTTATTATTTTAATATGCAATATAATATGAATCATATATTTGTCTTTTTCGTTAGAAAACTCACACCTTAACAACAGAGGAATGACAATTGAGTTACAGAAATGCGAATCAAACTTTAAGTCAGGTGAGCAATGGATTATAGAAGGATTACGACATTTCATGATCTAATTGACGATTATATGAAGGAATCAAAAGTATGTACATGCCATATACGATGTATAAATATGTGTATATTATTGACAAGTTAAAATAATATGAAATCCTTATCCGCAACATCATGTATGGTCGTAGCAGGGTCACCTCTGGAGCATCAGCGAAAAATCAAATGCCGAATCAACCACCTTTCAATGCTTTTGGAATTGCACCCATATACAGCTTTTTACTGCAGCAAACACATTGTTCATATAGTTGGCGTCCCTTCAACAATAATCCTACAGAGCACATACCCGTAGAAGGCAATAATTCCGCATGTGTGAATGCCCCGCAGCATCGTCTAGGCCACGCCGTCATAAGTGTGGCACAATTTTTTTTACCCAAATAAGTTTCTTATTTCTTTTGCGTATTTTAAGTAATGTCTAATTACATTGCCATATGAAGTAAATATGTTAGTATTTATTGATAAATAAGGACGTTTGCATCATCATAACATGAGTAAAATGAGTGGATGATGAATGGAGAATACAAAAGAATGATAACGTGCTCCTTTTTCTCTGGTGAACACATTTTAAATATTGTGGCATAATATGTCAATAACCTTCAGTTTAACATCAGAATAGAAACAAAAATCTCCTAAAGATACAGATCGCTTAAGCAAAGGTCGCACAGATGTGGCAGTGATCTTTTTTTGTGTTGTCACCACGACTGATTTACTCAATTCAACGAGTTAATAACTGGTTCTCACAACTTAATAAGTCTTAAGAACGAGATAACTTATTCGTGTGAAACATAGCTATTTCGTGGGAACGACTTAGTAACTCTTCGCAATGAGATAACTAATTCTGGGTAACGGCATTATCAATCATTCAAAGTACATGATGTTTAACGAAAATTTTAAAATGGCTGATACATGTGAGGCTAACATAACTTAACACGATATGAATCGTTCAGATTCGCGCTTATACTCTTAGTAAACGGTTTTTCAAACTGTGTGTTTTTCTCATAAGTTTATTAAATACGAGTCAGTTATATCGTTTCCACCGGTAAGCTATGTCGTTACCACGACTAACGAACTCGTTTCTGCGAATATTTAGTTATATTATAAGTCATCGGAACGAGTAACTAACTCGTTGAAACTAGTAGCTAAGTCACGGTATCGGCATACATACAAGTAAGTACGCTTCATCCGCCGTATTTATCCTGATACTCTTAAACTCTTGTAACACAAAATACACGTTTGAGTTGTGCCCTATGTTCACATATGTTTTGCGATATTCACAATGTCACATTATCTCGTTTACTTGGCCCTGCATTGTTATACTGTTGGTGCAAGCCTTGCGAGTAACTTGGCAGACTGCTCATGTTTAAAACTAAACCGGACTGAAAGCCAGCAATCGGATTATGACTGAAATTTGACATTGGGCGTTGCTGTTGTGGACCTTCTGTGAAGGCGTAGATTGGGGTGGTAACATCAGGTAATGGGTTCTCTACCGAGATGGAGCTATTATGTTGACTGAAACCTGACATGCTCTGTTGGCTGCTTGAATGTTTCAAAGTTTGTTGATTGCATTAAGAAGAAACAGAGCGTTGTTGATTTCTTAGATCTGACATTGAAGACTCTTCATGGTTTAAACCTGACACAGAGTTTTGTTGATGGTGTAGATGTACCATTTTGTCATGATACAAAGAACTGGTATTCATGTCGCCAATAACATTGAACTGCTCAAGTGTTTTCTTTAAAAGGCATAGATCGCTTTGTGTTGTTGCCTGGCGCCAGTCAGCCTGTTTCTCATGTGTGCACGTATCGCGAAGATTAGTTTTGGACAATCGTATGCGAGCCTCCGTGTTTTCAATCTACAAACACAGAGATCGACGTGGCGTAGTGGATATGGTGTCCGCCTTGCGATCGGGAGGTCAAGGGTTCGATCCCCACAGCGGGAGCGTTCTTTATATCTGCCCCAAAGACACCAAGTACTGGTTCTAGTCCCAGGCAACGGATTCGAGAACGTTTCAAATAAGCAAAAGCTTTCGATGTAATCGAGCTTAAATAAAGAGGTTTAAACTAAACTAAACACAAACATATACTTTTAAGCTGCAGCAACATTAACGATGTCACTCGTGCTTCGTTCAATATGGAGATAACAAATGGTTGATATTAATTTCTATACTATGATCATAAATGACGTTGTGGATAAGGATTTCATATCATTTTAACTTATCAATAATTTACACATATTAATACATTGTGTATGGTATGTAAATACCTTTGATTCCTTCAGATAATCGTCAATAAGATTAATAAGAAATTTCGTAATCCTACGAGTCCATTGCTCATCTGACTTTAAGTTTGATTCACATTTCTGTAAATCAACTGTCATACCTCTGTTGTCAATGTGTTAGGGTTTCTAACGGAACAGACACGTATGTGCATTCATATTATTTTGCATATTGAAAAAATAACAGTACATTTATTTTCTATACTTTTAACACGGTTAACAAATTGGCTAAAAAGAACACAAAGGTATCCATAAAATTGTATGGAATTGTTACCGATTGTTTAAAACACTAACCTGCTTCGGTCGAAATAAAAATGCTGTGGGTTAAGTCCGATGTCGAGTATCTCTTCCACTTTTGAATTGAAACCGTTTCTATTCAAAACCATGGAATGATCTAGAATCGTTCCATTTTTCAATGTAACATTTCCATAAATCCCTGTAATTAATTAATAATTTAGGTATTCGTGTGTTTGGACAGAAATTACTTTGATAAAATTGAATTTTACGGTTCATTGCAAGAATAAAATCCAAACATAAAATGCGTCCTTAATTCGTACAATACCTGCATTGGCCGAAACCGCACAAGGCATACGGGTCCCCGACTGTAATGACCAGGGACTGGGCACGAGTAAGGCCGTGTTACACATTCGTATGCTGGACAAAACTCCGAGATCTAGCTCGTCATCTTCATTTTCCTGGCGCTTTTGTACGCTCCGTGCTTATTAGTAGTACCCTTCACTCCATTCCTATCATGGTAACATGTTATATTATAAGTTAGTATTATTGTGCGTTTCATATTGGTCTTTTGTATTGCTTTTAGAGTGTCTTTTGTTTAATAAATATCTTGCACTGAACTATGCTTATTTATGGCGACACAGTTTTAGTTTATAATGAACCATATTTTAAATGTTAATAATAATCTTTTATATTAATAGTGATTTGTTAATCGACTGGTAAACCGATTATTTTAATGATGTTTTGCATTACCAGGAGTATGACTTGATTGTTGCCGTGTTATCTGTGTTTTTGTTTATACAAACAAACTGTACATGTATATGCGTACTTCGCATACATACGGAAATATTTGCTATATGGATATTAGAGACTGTACATTTGTTCTATAACAATAAGCTATGTGTATTCCTTATTTTAAACTTGTTCAAGTATATCCTTTGAAAAGATAACAAGGCAAAGTTGCATTGTGTTTATTAAAATGAGCAAAGTCCATAACTTGTTAAATGACACTTAAATTTATAAGAACTTGTCGATCGATTGAGGCACCTACCTATACACGTATTTGATTGTAGGATCGTGTTATGCAAACGTAAAATCTTGATGTTGTTAATACGTATCACAATTTGCTGACGAAACCTTTTTTTATTACTGGACTGATCAAAATCTTCACTTAATTGTACATAACACATGCTTCATGAATTCTCAACAAGGTAGTTTAATCATAAACTGAAAACATAGCTTTCTTAATTTGGATAGTTTCTATGTTGTATACTATTAGGCCAATAAAATCTGAATATAGTAATGTATTAATGTGCTTATTTTTGTCATGTATGTTCTTAATAATTAAGTACGTAATGAACCTTATTTATTTCAAATATTAGAACTTTCTTCACTGTTGCTGAATAGCTTCTACATTTATATTGATGCAAAACTGTTCATGTTTTATTCCTGGTTGTTGATATAAGGATAACATTTATTAATTACACGATTTGTGGTATTTTATATGATACATTCTCATATAAATACACACTGAATATATTTTTTTAATCATGTATGCGTGTGTTATTTTTCGGTATTTCCAGTGACTTGACCAATCATGGGACTAAAAAAATGTTTGCAGTTGTAAACAAAAGCCCATGCCCGCATATACCAATCGATTTACTAAACATCCCTGGAGCAGCAACAGCAATATGTGGCTATAGTTAATAGTGCAGATTTATTTAAATATGAGGGACTTTTGAGGAAGCATCTTTATAATACTATCAAATCCATTGTCTAACTTTGTAATGAAATGTAATGAAGGCTCAAAAAGTCTTCTGTGGAAGCCGTTGCTTTATCGCAGGATAAATTACAAAAATAAATAAAATAAAACGCCCTCGTAAATAGAACGCAATTATAGTAATTTGATTTGTTTCACTAAATTAAAGTTCAGATTGTGAACGAGTTTGTATATTGATTTTTTATACACTGTTATATGTTATCTATGAAAACCTCCACAAATCACAGTAATGTTAAAGTTGTATAATTCTACATAATTTCAATTATCGGGTATTTTTCAAACACAAATACAATATGTCTGCCAACATATATTGCACGGTTTTGGTAACATACTTTGTAGTATTTAAAAAAAAAATGTGCAGTTCAAACAAAGTGAGTCCCAAAGTTAAGACACAAACAACTATTTTTGTTCATAATGTTGTAATTGATATTTTAATAAATAAACATAGGCACAACAAAAATAATCGCTCAGCATATTGACACAAACAGCATTGCAACAGTGGTGTTTATAGAATAACATAAATAAATGTAACAAAACCTTGTACCAAGCAAACATACCACAAAGGCTTAACCATGAATTGTCTATTCAGTCCCTGGAATGATGGGCTGAGTTTTATCTGCACACTGAATTTTTAAATTAAATAGTGCCAAAACTTAACATATATATTTTAAATTAATTTTACAAATCCACATTAATAAATATAACTATCATGCACATTGGATCTCAAATCTCATATTAACTATTTAAGTTCTAAAATACTTTAAAGCACTTGCTCTTGTCATAAGAACCACGGCTCATATCATATGTGGCCAGTGCACCACTAGACCAGCCTGCACATTCGTGCAGTATGGTAAGAAGCTATGATGTCGGCTATAAAGCCATGCAAGGTTTTATTGCCTCATTTGCATACAGTGTAGCTCCAGAGCAGACAACGTGATAGCAGGCTGGTCTGGAGCTACATGGCATAAGATCCTTTTTCACATGACGCGGCTCATTGAATACGCATATATTACATAATTTTATTTGCTAAAACAAATCCAACCACCAATTATGTTTTAAGACATCAAACTTGAGTGATTAGTAAGCACTTTCAAAAACATCATAAATAGCAGTAATGCATCACACTTTTGAATTTAAAAAACGTAGTACGTAGATATACATACACAAATGGTGTGCACACAGTGTTAATATAGTAAATCAAATACCAGTTTGTGAAGTCATGTCTTTTTATAATATCATGTTTAGTATAAATTGACTATCATGTAAAGTTTGCAATCACAACAGTACGGAACTGCACAAATGATTTTTCAAGTGTGTCAAGTGTTTCTCTTATTTTTACACATAATTTCATGTAAATAAACACTGACAACCTAATGGAAAATGGAATCTAATTCATAAATCAATAAATCTCTGAAAACAGATCATTACACAATATTATTATTAATACATTGCACTAGTTATAAGCAAATAGCTACACCGCACATCTCCTTTCAAACATGACCACATCCTTGTTCAAATGATGTAGAAAATAATGTAAAAATTACAGAATACCCAGCATATTGCAATGTACAGTATTTACAAATACATTTAATATACATTAAATCATGAAGCCATACTGCATATTAAAAACGTAGAGCATGGCAAACCGGCAAGCATATAGTAATGTGTTTCTATATGTAAATTAAGGTGTGCTATTAAAATTTAGCATAAATATTGGATATAATTTTTTTTTATATAGTATATTGTCGTAACAAATCATATTGAATTATTATTGTTATATCAAAGAATGTTCAGTTTCATTTTTAAAAATCAATTGATCAACACACTGAATTGAATAATTCATTATAAAATAAATGTGCACTGAAACAAAACAGCAATATTTGTTAAAAAATGTCTTCAAATTTTCAAATTGACAGTAAATCTTGCAACACAAAGCAATAAGGCAATATTATCACAAAAGCATGATGTTTGCTAAATCACCTACTGTGTAAAGTAATCGAGTTAACAAATTGTTGATATGATTCAAGTGCAAACAATCAGAAATGGCAACAGTACGGTATCATTACTTGTCTAGTCATATGTTGCATAGATGTATTTTAACAACGAAGTGTGTATTTATTTCTAGAAATAGCTATTTACCAATTGTAAATGAACAATTTATTACATCACAATTAAAACAGAAATATTTTTGAAAAAAAGTGACACTGTATTTGATGATCAAGAAGCATGAGAACATCTAATAAATAATGAGACCATTATACAACACAAAATAAGACTATGAGTGAAACCTTTCTTCAAATGCTCAGTACTACAAACATGTATGCCAACAAAATGTCATGACAATTCTTTCTCACAATGTGTCTTACAGTATATACCATGACACACAAGTTTTCCAGTGAATATACTAAACCTGAAAACGTAAATTATTCTTCAGAGACTGAATCTACCTGTGGTCGTAAGCTCTTTGGAAAATTGAGTTTGAAACAAACATTACAGACAAGGCTGGTATGAATGATTTTAACTGGTGTACAATTTAATATACTTCCTACCAAAACATATACAGGGCAATGTTCTGCAGTATCTCTGTAGTGTTTAGAAGTAGCAACATTCATTTCAATTTACATAAATGAAGTATATTATCCCCTTCTTCAATATTACTAAAATGGTTTCAAGGATATTGTTAAGACTTGGTTGCCAATTCAACAGAAGATGATGTGAGCAGCGTATTGTATCTCACAACAAAGGCTTCCCAACAGTCACAGGTCCATGACAATACCATTGTAGTACCGGATGTCAGGGGATAATTACAGCAAGAAATGTAGCTTAACCCTTTCCCACATAGAAGCTAAGTGAAAATGGCTTTTGCAACCAGCATAAAACCAGAACAGCCTGCGGGTAACTCGCAGTCTGTTCAGGTTTTATGCTGTTTGCTGCTCATCAGTACCTTTGGGTTGGAAATGAAGCCTTTACAAATCGAATCTAGTAAGAAACGTCTAAAATTGAATAAGATTTTCTAAGGAACTGCAAACATGTCAAAGTGCTTATCTGAATGGTCAAGGGTATAGCATATTCACAGTCAGTTATGTCCATTAAGTGCCGGTTATGATGTTGTGTCAATTATGGTGTTTTTTTAACTCATCTTAATCACGGTAACTAATATTAATCATGAAACTTTGGTTAATCATGTCCCCTTCCGTGCACATGTCCTTTGTGCACCACTCAAAATGAAATTGTTTGGTTTAAATTTGATAAAAAAAAGCATCACCTTTATGTTAACTTAAAAAAGAAAAGAAACTAAGTCAATGATAAATATGATAAGATTTCTCATGGTTGTTTTTGCAGTGCAAACGGATTCATGGAATTCAAGATTCAAGTCAGGCAAGTCTGATCATATATCAAAGACTAGCACACCTAACTGTTACTTTGGCCCATGATAATTCCAAAGCACTCATCAGAAACAAGGTTAGAAATAAACTAATAATTGGACAGATTACTTTGCAAGCATTCTTAATTTCTATTGGAAATGTTAATGACACAGATATTTTCAAATGTTATTCCAAATTGATGTGAATTTGCACCAATGAACAGGGAATAGTTCTGCCTTATCTCTGTACTGTAATGAAGCATTTGTATTAGTTAGCATAAATATCAGTACCACCTTCAATACTAAAACAGTTTCATGGAAATGGTAAACACTGTGTTGGATATACAATGCAAGATGCACAATTCATTTTCTCATAACAAAAGCTTCCAACAGCAGTAACTGGACCATGACAATACCATTTTAGTATCAGAATAGGAGTGGATATAATAGCAGAAACGTAAATCATTCACATTAAATAAGTCAGAATATTGTACAGACAAGTGTGTTCTGAAGATTGAGGACCTATCTCAATGCCCTGATATGCATTTTGAATACCTCATAATGTAATGATGTTAGCAGATATGCTATAAATTCATTCCACTAAACTTAAACTTTGAATGGAGCCGCAAAAAATCATACAAGATATATGGTTAATTGGTTAATGAAAGGAAAAGTTAACATTACAAGTTTAAAACAAACATCCTGAACTGAAAAATGAAACATTTCAACCAGTTCACATAGAAACTTGTGTGTCAGGTATGTATGTAAATCACAAACAAAAGCATGAACAAGGAATGTTGCACAATGTTGGATGACAAAAAGCTGAACAGTTCATGATCATAGTTACAAATAATCACCCATGAATATGATGAGTATACCAAAAGGATATGGAACAAGTATGTGCTGGATTTATATTGACTAACAACTAGTACTGTTCATCCCATTACCAAGAATGATGCAGAATAACCATACCCCGTGACAGTGAAAATATAAGTGCCACGCTCTACGAAAACAGGGCCTAATGCATGTGCGGAAAGTGTTGTCCCTGATTCGCTTATGAAGTCAGCACAGTCTAATCAGGGACGATATTATCCACATAAACTGGAATTTCGTTTAGGAGAGACCTCTTTTAGATGAAAATTCCATAAAAGCGGAAAGTGAAACTTTACAAACATGCATTAAACCATTTTTTTCTGGAGCCTGGCTCATATATATTTAATTACCTGCTTCAAAATTGCACCATTTTAATATGCATTTGAAGTACTAAAATTAGTTCCAGGTTCTTTTTCAATATCATACAGAGCTTTCTGGGGCAGTTCTGGTTGGTAATATATAACTTGTTACATTGTTATGAAACCTCTTAATACAATTACATATTGGAAATATCATAGAAACAGCAATGAAGGCTCCCAGTTGAACTGTAAACGCGTCCATGCTTTGCCATAAAATGCTACAACAATATTCTGAATAATGTTCTTGGTAATGGGGTTATCCACAGTTCCCTCTTCCCATGCTTCAAATTCACGTCCATTGTAAACGGTGTTGACATGACATAAGCATGTCAACCAAGATATGCATGAAAGCAGTCAACATATAAATTAGCTATTGTCAAAACGGCCGATGTGCCAGCTGATCTGAGCTTGCCGTTCGACCTCGAACACTCAAATCACCAAAGGATCTTCGGCTTTCCTGTAAATAAACAATGGTTTGTAATGATGTGAAAAGAAGCTATGTTTGCAATAAGATTATATTTTATTAAAAAAGGCATGCGAATGTTGATATTGTACAGTAAGTAATATACACATATTATTGAAAACAATAATCAGTGTTTAGTTACATTAAAACATATGGATTTCATATTAAAGCAGTCTTCATAATTGAAAAACAGTTTTTTGAAGTTTCACACTAAATTCTATTTTATCAAAAACAAGATGTGTTTGTGAAACACTATGTCCCCTTTTGAGCGATTTTGACTCATATATTTGACCTTTGACCTTGAAGGATGACCTTGACCTTTCACCACTCAAAATGTGCAGTTCCATGAGATACACATGCATGCCAAATATGAAGTTGCTATGTTCAATATTGCAAAAGTTATGGCAAATGTTAAAGTTTGACGCAAACAAACCAACAAACAGGGCAAAAACAATATGTCCCCCAGCATAGACTAGGGGAAATAAAAAACAGTACTGGCTTAAAAGGAAAGCATTTATGGTACAATTCATGAAAATCATAGCCATATGAATAAAATTAATAGCACTGCTTCCACCAAGGGTGATGATTTGTACAATAACCAACCAAGGAGGTAAGTTTAATAATACTGATGTCCACCAAGGGAGATAATTTGCATTATACTGCAGTCAACCAAGGAAGATGATTTGTATAATGTCAGTAAAGGTAGATAATTTGAATTGTCCACCAGGGGAGATAATCTCATGATTACCTTCCAGTACAGAGTAGCAGGACGGGACTAAAAAACAGACAAGACTATATCAGCCAGACATACCAAGGGCTCTCATTTCTTGCATGAATACAAGTCCCATAACCCCTGCTGAAGAGTAATGCCCTTTTCCATGTTTAAGAGAAAATCACCCCCCAATTCATGTAAGTTGCAAATTTCAATGATAATCAAAATGCAAAAAAGGTTGTAGTGGTAAAAGCTGTCAAGAAGTCTTACTATTTGCGATTAGAACAACACTGAAATCATAAAATATAATCATTTTACAAGTTATTTTCCAGTAAAATCTTACTCTGTCATTCCTTACATATGTCAGAATAATAAATTTAGCCACTTCAACCAAATTACAACCCCTAGCTCCTGTTCCCCAAACTGACTTGAGAGCCCTGGATATCAAAGCACCCCCATGTACTCAGGCCCACCACCAACAAGGGAGTTAACTGGCAGGGTTGGCAGATAAACCCAGGCTAGAGCCCTGCCCTGGCAACTGGTATATATAAGGGAAGACTCTGTGAAAATTTAGAAGGGCCTGTCAGACACATTGTATGATGAGGTAAGAATCTAGTCCAACATTTGTCCAATCTTGTCAGAAAAAAAATGCTTATTACACGTGTTTTTTTTTAAAAGTCCTTTCAAACATTATTGTGTCTGACAGTGAATGCATGATTATCGGACATTAAATTTTTTGTCAATTTTTCTTAAGTGTCTGACAGGTTTCCTGGAGTTGGGTGGTTGATACAGGGGCCTACCTGCCTGTGGGTGGGGGCCTGGAGGAGTCAAGGGGTGTGGCCCCCTTGGTGGGGCCCAGTTTATACTGGCGGGAGCAGTGCACGACCTCCCAGTCCCCCCAGGAGGAGACTCGCACCAGCTCCCCAGAGGGAGGGGCCTCCTGATACACATCAGGCAACACAAATCATGACATGCAGTTATATACATGTAGCCTAAATATTTTATTGTTCATTGTATATTTTGCCATTTTAACATAATTTCAGTCATAGAGTTCGGTTAACCTTCTCACACTTTAAATGACATGGAGTTATACAGACTATTTTGTATGTTTTTTGGCCATTTTACGATATTTCAGTCATATCATGGCCTTCAGTTAACCTGTTCACACTTGTATTGGTCAATCGTTGCGGTATCCCAGAACTAAGTGCACAATATCAAGACTTGAGAATGAAACTATTGTATCTGATATAAGGTAAGACAGTGATCATAAAAGTTCCACATTCATCTACCTACTTACTTATGCCAGTAACCGACAACTGCCCTTCTTGAATCAGCGGTATAGGATGAATGACTGTTGAAATAATTACATGACNAGAAAACCCCCTGAAAACCCAGAATCCCCAGACTGTCAGTCAAGATGTCCACCGACTGAACTGTAAACTCAAGCTCTATAGCTGTCTACCCACTGAGCTAGCCTTGGCAACTAAAGCAGTATATGAAGTGTATGCTTCTAAATATTTTGTTTTGAACATCATTTAGTGGATAAAACACAGACAGGCACACACAAGAGAGATAAGTGGTTTTAGAGAAGTTAAGAATGCAATACACAAGAAGACTATAATGTCGCTTAAGCCCTCACCTGAGTTTTCAGAAACCCATTGTTGCAGACTTGACCTTATGATCTTATTTTTGACCTTTTTTATTACTTATGTGGCCTCTGGAGTGGTTACAAGGTTTTTTTATTATTTGAACTGGTGACATAGTTTTTGGATGTACGTGACCAAAATTCAAACTCAACCTTGAAATTGTTAAAATTAACATTCGTACCAATTTTCATCCAGATTGAGTCAAAAATGTGGTCTTTTGAGTGGTAATAAAGTTTTTCTAATATTTAACCTGGTGACCTAGTTTTTGGTCACACATGACCCAGATTCAAATTTGAACTAGATATCGTCCAGATTCTGACCAAGTTTCAAACAGAATTCCATGAAAAAAATGTGACCTCTAAAGTGGTAATGAGCATACCACACGCTGCACGACCACGGACGCCAGACAAATAGTGATTACAAAAGCTAACCTTGAGTAATTCATGCTCTGATGAGCTTAAAATATAATGTTATATAAATCTTATTTGACAGTAAAGTTTCCAAAATAAATGTGTCAAAACCTAAATTACTACCTAATTCTAATTATATAGTTTGCATTCTGATTAATATGCAAGTAATACTTAGTATGAGACTTCTGCTTACATACGAGCCAATTCAAAATGGGTCCTATGCCATAAGCAGCCAGTCCAGCTCAAGACCAGCCTGCACAATTGCGCATATTGGGGTGGAGCTGCTACCCTGTCTGCTAATGAGGTCACAAAACCTTGCATGACTTTATAGTGGGCAGGGTAGGCCCTGACCAGACGGTGTGGATGCACATGCTGGCCTGTAGCTACTCTGACCACATATGGTGTAGGACCCATTTTTGCATGATGCGAGTCATACAACCGTATGTGTGTTCGATTTCAATATAGGTTAAACATAAACAACTAGAGGTAATATTACATCTATTATACATCTATTGTTAAATATACAAGAGTATGTACAGGCTCCACTTACATGCAGTTTGTCTTCTTTACTGTTTATGTTGAGCACTGACAAGGAGCTTGCTCTTTTCATGCTGGAAACAAATACAAATGACATTTTAACAGAAGAAACATCTTTTTTATGGGGTGCAAACACTGTATGCCATTTCACACACCATTTCTTCACCATAGGAGAAAATAGCGAACACTATAGTACCCTTGAAGGTTAAAAGCGATGCATCCTTGTTGGGTATAAGGACATAATATCACAGTTTCAATATTGACCTATGAACTATAGATGTTCAAAATAATGTACAAATGAATTTCAATACTTTGAATTGAGACCAAGTATGGGAACCTTTCTATGCTTAGCAAAATCCATGAAGCACTGGTTTTGTTGCATTACCTAACCTAACCAGTAGAACGTTCAGTTAAAGCAAACGTTGGCCAAGACCGTTTGTTTCTTATTAAACCCAAATTGAATACAAGTCAAAGCAAACTTTTAAAGATTGTGGCCCCATAGAATGAAATTAAATTATGATTGATTGAATGTTGTAATTTACAGCAAATATTGGAGTGGCTATCAATAAAAACAATGTAGTTTTACAAAAATAGTTTCATTCTGCAACAACAAACCGGCTACACTGGTTTTGATCGAGAACATTGGCAGCAAACTGACTGTTAGCCGCAACTGAATGAATAAACTGGTTATTTTTGCTTCAAGCCAAATTTTAAAACCTCATTCCTAAACCTCAAGTAAACATTACTGAGGCTGATATAGTGTTCGAAACATATGAGTACATTTAAAGCAAATTACACAAATTCCAACAGAAATAAAGTATTAATTACATTTACATAAAAGATGCAGTCACAGGCTATACAGGCATATCACTAAAGTGATAAATTGAGACATACATGAAACTATTGAAAATGTGAATTATTATTGAATAATTTAAACCTTAGATGAGAAGTCTTAAAATAATATAGAACGTCAATATCAGGGAAAAAAATCAACAATGTGTAGTTGCTATCTCATGCATCTGTTGCTATATAATGGAAAAGCCTTTTCAACATATATCATCAAAATAATGTTCAAGTATGTCCGTATTGATGTACATTTAAAGCCCCATAAACACTCAAAATCAGCGAATATTACGTAAAATATTTCCTAAAATAAAGTCAACACAAAACAAGAGATGTGTTTGTCAGAAACACAATGCCCCCTACTGCGCCGCTTTGAAAAAAAATTAAAACAAGGGCTGTTTGTAAAACATGCATGCCCCCTATATGAGCTATAAGTTGTAGTAGCAGCCATTGTGTGAATACGTTTTTTGTCACTGGGTGGTGGTGGTGGTGGTGGTGGTGGTGGTGGTGGTGGTGG
>VMBQ01006671.1:38984-60433 GCA_007657795.1 Dreissena rostriformis | reverse complement strand
TCATCATTAAGATGACGTCCAATATATCACTTCATTCCATATGACATACACGTTTTATTTAGAGGACGAAAATAATGTACAAACATTATGCTGATAACTGTGCTAAAATATTAACTGAAAAAAGGAAGCGCATTGCATTTCACAATGTAATGTGCTATTTGCTTTAGTACGTTGCCAATTATGTCAAATTTGATGAGGAATGTTTGCAGTGAAACCCTGAGATTTGGGGTATTTAGAACAAAACAAAACACTGACTATAACATGCATTTGTCTCAGCAACAAATGTCGTCTGCTGCCGTTTTTAGATGGTCGCTTTAGCGACCGTCTAAAGTGCTTAGTGTTAAATTCAGGTCGGTACGGCCTAGGTATGATTAACCCAATTCCCGCTTACTACGCGCAAGAAAGAGTTGTATAATTTATGCAAAAGGTTTGAGTTCTCCAATTATGTTTATTCACAAATGGAAACATTATATTAATATCGTGTTAAATGCAATAGTTTCGAATGGTGTTTTATAGAAAAGAATAAAAAAACAGTGATCGTATTGTACGTGTCGCGGAGGAGATTGTTTATGAATGATTAAAATAGTCCTCTTTCTGCTTCGTCTGCGTGACGTAGTATTTTCGCTCATCTCATTCATAACTCTGAGGCTGGCGATAAACAAAGGGGAGTCCGGGTGAGAATAACGCACTAGTATAAGGTTACGCTTGTTTATATTCACAGGTCTCAATTAATAATACGTTGACCACGAGTTCAACAATTATTACAGGGATACGATAGACAACATAAAAAATGTTTCATTATCGCTGAAACTGTTAAAAAACATTTAAATATAACAAGAATATTCTCTAAAAAATGTAGTCTTGCTGTTTTGAAATAAGGTTTGGAATTTTGGTTTCTAAATAACTTAATTCAAAACAAAAGTTTAATTATAGTGTTTTTTACTTGTTAGTCGCATATTTACCGCATTATAATGTGTGTTATAATAGGCAAACCATACATTAGTAAAATTCAATCTGCCTTCGCACATAGAAGGAATGGGTCAATTAGGTGCTGCGTTTCCTTTGCTTACTTCAGTTAGAGGTCAATTCTTTACGTAATAGCAATCACAAGGCTCCGGCTTCAAAGGAATTGCGGAGCGTTCTTACATAATAAAAGTCGTAGTCGCATGGTATTTGCGTTTTGCGTCCTATTTGGTCACGTGGTTCTTTTTCGCGGGTGTTTTGGCATTCATGATATGCGGCTATTAATAGATGCGCCTGTCGATAAACAAAGGAAAGTTTACGGGTTATAACAACGCAATAGGTTACGCTCTCGCATACAACTCAATGACGTAGTACAGGTCGTCAATTGAGAGATTCGGGAAACAGTTGACGCTTATTTATATTCTCAATTTATAAAACGTTGAACATAAGTTCAACAATAACTTCAGCGATACGATAGACAAAAAAAAAGTTTCATAATCGCTAAACCCGAATATAACAAACAATTTATAATAATAATACGAATGCAATAGTAGAAGGTTAGTAGAAGGTTAAGCTTGTTTATATTCACAGTTCTCAATACATAGACAGTTGGATATGAGTTCATCAATTACTACAGGCATACTATAGGCAACCTCGAAAATGCTTTTTAATCGCTAAAACCGAAAACAACTTAATATATTATATTAAATATATTTATAACAATAAATGTCTTTTAAAAATGTAGTCGGCGTATACGCTGACTTTGAAATAAAGTTAGCAATTTACTTTTCTAAATAATTAAATACAATTAAACAAAAGTTAAACTATTGTGTTGTGTTTTTCACTTGTAAGCTGCATATTCACCGCATGAAATGTGTGTTAGCATTGTCAAACCACACATTAGTGTGAGTAAATAAAAAATATACTACGGGAGAGCACTTCATATGTGTCCTCATATGCTTTGTTATGAGTATCTTTCTTCACTATCGAAATATATCGTATGTTTATATTTGATTTAAACGCAGTTTTCTTTCGACACATTTAAATCACACGTCAATAGCGCCGTCATGCGAAAATGGGTCTTATGCGTTTCGGCAAGCGTTTGTTAAACCCAACATGTGCTTTTGCGCAGTCAGGCCATTGTGGTATGATAATTAAACGATTTTCTCTTATCGTGACACTATACTATTTCGCTAATGATTGTTTTCTCATCTTGGAGGCGAAAGTGAAATTCTGCGAGATGGATTGTAACGCGTAATTGTAACAGGGCCACAATTTGTGTCGTTTGAGCATACAGAGAGTAGTCCGGAATTCCTTACACTGAACAGTGCTACATCCTTTGAATTGAGCACATACGCAGTGATGTAGCAAAAATTCAGAGGTTGTTTCTCGAATCAGCTTATTAAATATTCGAAAATATTCATGCGTGTCTGTTGGCGGTATGTAAAAGTCACTAAGATGAAAACTGAAACAGCTACTCCTAAAAGCGCATTAGTGCTCTATACCTATGTTTATGTTAGCGTTGTTGACACCGTGTGAACTGCTCGGATAACAAGTAAAGCATAAACAGCAATGTTTATATACTTTTATTCCTCCATATACAAGATACGAAGATAATTGTATATTTTGAATTTGTATATGGTGTCAAAAATCAAAAGTTTTGTACACGGAACTTTCATTATGAATTTATATTTTTGGTGAGATAGTCATTTGATATTAGAAAAAATATTCCTTTAATATGATGGTGACTGCAAATTTTCTTTATATTAAGTTCTCATTACCATTTTCATCATACTTTCTATGCTTTCAGAACTTCCAAAAAGCATGTTGTTTTTATTTTGTCTTAGTTATTTCTATGAAATAATAAGGATGATAAAAAGTGCACACAAAACTCGACCCGTGCGCTATGACACACACTTTATAAAGTTGAATGGCGTGTGTTCATTTCAAACTTGCGATTGATTTTCAAAAATGAATTGCGTGTTAAAGCCGGCCGAGTTGATATTGGTATATTTTCCCATTTTTGTTATGTGTCGCAAAAAGTGATTATGACTCAAAATGTGATGGTATTTATGTCAGATGTGCAAAACATTTGGTCAAAATCGGTCAAGAAATGCCCAAATTCAGTACAAAGATAGGGCTTTTCAATTTCTGTCCATGGACAGATAATGATCTAAATTTAAACAAGCGCGGGTCACATGTAAAACCATAGATGGTGACGTCACTACGTTATTGTCAGTAAGACCGGTGTGTACACAATGGTAATTACGTGAAATTGGCGCTCACGTGACCCAAAGTGTGCATACGTCACAGGTTAATAATAGTCTTGAGGATTCCGTTATGTACATGCTTAGGTTTCGTATTTTTTATGCTTTTGGCATTTTTTGGAACATTTCTTGCGAAAATCAGTATGGAAGAGTTAAGCTTTAGAATATATCTGACGAATACTGATAAATTCTGGTCAGTTGAGAAAACCAAATTGTTTTGAGAAATATCAACTCGGCCGGCTTTAAATTATGCAATAGCGAACATCTTCAGTGCCTTCAGCGCTTTGATTGCTGTCTCGACTGGGCATATCTTGGCGCTTGTTGCAGCTGTCGACACAAATGTATGTCACGAAAACGCAATCTGACCCAACGATTCTAAGTGCCATCAAGCATGCGAATGGAGTGTGCTAAAACGCGAACAAGTTCGATTTCACTTGCAATAGAAATGTATATTTATGTTATCAGTGCATATCAGATGAAGAATACGCGTATTTTATTTATTTTTCTCTTATTCACTCTACACATTTAAATTCATCTTCAGGGGAAATGGCAGCTAAAATACAAACCTTAATAAAAATTACATTAATCAATGTTAACAATACATAATTATATACTTATTATTGATATGTATGATTTTTTGTTATTAATATTTTCAATTATTGGTATTGCTGTATAGGCTAAACATTGAGTATGGATTAAACATGTGCGCTAAAGATTTCACATGTACCTAAAACACGAACAAAACATTAAGGTTGACAGTAAAGAATAGGCACTAGACCTGAAAAAATAAACCCGGCTGTAGATCATTTTAGCATCGTAATATGTATGTGATGCACGAATTAAAACTGTAACAAATATTCTTGTCGATCCGTCGTCAGTATGTGATTGCAATATGACGCTGTTGTTTTTGTACCCATTCTAATAGCAAACGCCCTGAATATAAACACGCGCCCATAATATGTGTCATTCCATCCGTTGTTTCAGAACAGGTGAACGCGAGTGCCAAAGTGTCTTTTTGCTGTGATAAAAGATAATTAGCTAACGGGAACATTTGTCAGTGTTTGTCTCCTATGTTTTTTTTTGTGAATTCGGCACACATTAGTTATCCCAGTGTCCCAACGTTAATGCATGTTGTTATGTTAGTCTGTCAACAGACTGATTTTTTTTCTAATTTCGCAATTACTTCTTGGCATGTATTGCAAAACAATATCAAAGCTCCTTTTCTCTTCTGGCTGAATTATTAAAGCTTATAAGAAAACATAACTCTGTATAGTATAAGTACAGTACAAGAAGTAGGAGAGAGTTATCTCTATACAAATGATAATGCAGGGGTGTAAACAGTCAAGTTGTTATGTATGTGCCGCCATGTACTGACGTGTTAATTTGGAGGCGCGTTTTAACAGAGAAGCACCGACGTATGAGATCGCGTTAAAAGTATAATATGACAGTCAGTTTCCTGGGCATTTATCTTGCAAAATAACAACATTAATTATTACATGTTTAGAGGCTCTTTATGTAAAATAGCTTTTGTAATTTTAGTATCCACGTTTACAGTTCATGATGTTTCTTAGCAGGAAGTTATTACTTACCGGTACTTACACTCATATTGATTATAAATATAAAATATATTGAAATACTTAAAATGAAAAGTATGTGATTTTACATAGAAAAAAAATACTGCAATTTACAAAATTAATGAAATAACTAAATAAGTACATGTTTGTAAACATTAAAGAACTAACAAGACATTGTATCTTCCCATCTTGCGTATATCCACATGACAAATGCGGGTTTAAATGGAATAGATTTAGCTCAGAGGTAAAGAAAAGCGGAAACATATTTTAATTAGCGTTGAAACCGTATTTTCAATCTAAATCGTTACATTTTACATAATGCAAATTAAGTTTCACTGTAATTGTATTTAGCGCAATAGTGTGAGAGTATTGAATGACATTTTAATCACCATTTCACAAAAACCACTGAAATTGACATCGGAATTTTATTCTTATATAAAACATGGTATTCTCTATACAAGATTAATTACATAAGTATTACCCGTTAAGTACTTAACAAAAAACAAGTTAACATTAATTAATACAGCACACAGGTTTACAAAAATGAGTACAATATAAATAATTTAAATACCGAAAATATTATAAATACACGTGAAAGCGTACGCAAAAACACGTCTTTTTCGTGTATACACAGTATTATATTAAGTTCGTTTATCCAATTTGCCAACATACATGTTGATAAAAATAATAATATGAAAAATTGTATCAATTACACTGCAGTGCATGTCCAACAAGAGATGCATTCATGCTAGATTATTATAAATTAATAAATAATGTGTATGGCGAAAAGTGGTTGTACGCAATGTGCTTCATTAAGTCCAAATTTAACGTTACTTATACCAACTTAACATTGACATAGAGAAATAAGACATTATTCGATCTTGTTTACTTTCAGGTCTTGACACAAATAGCAGAGAAAATATTCAAATCATTTATCATCAAGGCACCATGGGAAAGACCCTTAGTTAGCAATGGTTTCAATTTATTTCTTATAATTGTACATGTCGTATATTAATTTGTATACATTGCTCCATAACTAAAATAAACAATTAAAGATTATATTTGGAAATACATGCACAAGGGAACCATTTGTTTCGAAATTCAGGAATATACGTAACAGAGCGATTAATGACCCTTTGGAATAGCCCGAATCGTGTTACGCTGATTTTTTAGTATTTGAATAATTGCATGAATATAAAACAAAACATACATTATGTAAACATCGATAATATTAACAAAACTCCTTAGGCAACTAACATGACATATATTTGCTGATGGATTGAATTATGCACCTTAACCAAACAAGGCACAAAGTCGTACGTCTTCTTATATCTGTAAAGTGTTGTATTTCTTAAAGGTATGTATTTTGACAAAAAGATTACAGTGTTTTTCAATTTGTATATGTTACGATTATTATTTTAAAGCCGCCATTAAAGACTTAAAGATTGTTGATTGTTTTAAACTGTATTGCGGTATCACATAAAACCACATATTACATATTATTTTATATTACATAAACAAATGTGAAGCAGTTGCATGCATGTATTATGCCATAACACACTATCAAATAATATATCAAATATTCATAACTAAACAACGAACATCACTGCACCATCTGACTATTCAACAGTTAAATTTACAGAACAACTTACAACCCATTTGGCATTAATAATAACGATAAGAAGCAGCCCTTTACTTCACACATTGTTCACAAAAATGTATTCCATTGTTGTCAAGTGATATACAAAGTGCCCTTAAGAACACTTGACTGAAACAAACCTCCAAAGAAATGTGTCTTTTATTCTACTATACCAGTAGCCATGCCCTTTGAAATCTCCGAATACTCACATAATTTATCCAAATGATAGTTAGAGTATCTAAGTACCTCCATTACTGGAATACCTGTATTTAAATAGCATTTTCAATCCGTCAATATTTCCCTGGCATATAAGTGAAAACACATCCCCGCAATCATTTGCATTATATGTACTTAAATGCAAGGCTCCGTGTCCTTTGCAATGTGTCAATGACTTGAATACCTTTTTTGCGTAATATCATTTGCAATATCCCGAAATTCGCACTACTTTCGCCTTCTTTAGTTGTCATTGGCGACGGCATGAATGCCATGCTCCTCGTTATAGGACACCTGGCTCCCCAGCACGGCGGTCTGCTGCGTCTCATATCGCAGACATCGGCCCCACCAGGACCGCTCGACGCACACCTCATCCTCCGAGAATGAGAAGCACTTGCTTCCCAGAATGTTGAAGTAGATCTTGCCGATCATGTTTGCCATCGAGGACACGGACTGACGAAGGCACCCACGAAATCTGAAACGACCATTAAATAACGGCGTGTTTTATTAATAGATTTCTCAGTGTCGTATTTGATCCCTAGATACTATGTCCAGTAAGGAGAATTTCTAAAGCGCAATGGTTGAGATGAGAACCGTGATGAAGAAAGAGCACATGTGGTGAGTTATGTGGGACAGGCAATTTGACATTTCCCTTAAATGAAAGACTGGTGAATGTTAACAAGAATTGTTCTCCTGTTAATGTTTTCGGAGTTTCATTATTCTTATATAACTTATGGATGGGACGAATGATGTATGGGATATTAGTACGTGTATGTTTCAAATGAAACAATGAATCGCATGATGAATACGAAATTGCAAAATTCTTCAAAAGAAACTTATTTTGTATTTTTGTCGGGATACTTTATGGCCGTCGTTTGAAACTCATTCAACCACGATTATATATAACTTATAAAAGCAGTTTATCGATAACCGCAATAGTTGGGGATGCAACAATCGCCCCAGACCCTTATTCGAGTTAAACCTATCATGAAGTTTATCTTCAAAGCAAAGTCATTGAAAAGGTGGCGTTAATTATCTCCACTATAGTTCACAGATTGGAAACTAAGAAGAAAAGATGCCTCTCTAAGTCCGCGGTATTGCTTTTCTATTATCAAAGTTATGAACTTGGCAATATCGTCTATTATATATTTCCGTTTTATGTAGTTGCTAAGTAACACATTACTGTACATCAGGCGGTAACTAACAAAAATGCTCCATCTCCAACCGGAAGAACATAAATGAATTATAAAAGTAGGCAAACATTCATTTGTCTTGAGACACGTATTTTATGTTAACAACAACAAACAATCTGACAAGAGTATTGCAGTTAATAATTGTCGTTGTTGCTTTTTTCATGGAGTCAAATATAAAATAGGTATAAAGTAGGAGAAAATAACTGATTTTACTCTGATATTTAGGTTTGAAATTACTACGAAGGCGATTAATGTTTATTCCACGAACCACAAAAGGCGTCTAGCGATATTATCAAACTTGAGCATACCGAGTGCTGGTTTTTATATCCTCGACATTAGCATCACGTGTAAACAGCGATATCAAATGACGGAATACCTCTTTTCTTTAATTATGGCTGCATTATTGTTCATAATTTCTTGCCCATTATTCCGAGGAAATTATATCGTGGCCTTCTGTAAGGTGTCAAACAAATGTTCAGATAGTGCGTTGAGCATATTTCACTTGAATTAATATCAAGACGTGCTCGCTTGGTAATGAGGCTAATTGCGCTGATCATTTCATTGGTATTTTATATTGTAATAGTTTTGCTTTAAAACCCAACCTCATGGGTAATATAATACCAAGTCAAAAATAAAAATCACATTAAAGGCTAAGGGGGTGAAGAATAAAATAATTGATGAAACTATAAACACATGTAATTAGGCACAATGGCGAAGTGAGACCTAAACCCATTGCCGTTTATTGCAAACCATATTCTTTTTGCTGTGTCTATAACCCATAACGCATTATCATTAGTTACCCTACTAGGTTCTTGCAAATATGAAGTGGGTTTATGAACACTCAGTTTCCATTGCCGAATAGCCCTCAAATTCATATCATACTTTCCTTACATACTTTGCATGTTTGTTATTAGTATTATACTGTTTTAATATTAGAGACCCGCTCTATGAACAAAAGGGCTCGATGCATGTGCGTAAAGTCCCGTCCCAGATTAGCCTCTGCAGTCCGCATAGACTCTTCTAAACGAACATCCAGTATATGCGGAAAGTGTCGTCACTGTTTAGCCTGTGCGGACTTCACAGGCTAATTGAAGCACATGAATTAAGCCCTATTTTCCCAGAGCGAGGCTCATTTTTTATTTCAGCATCTCATTCAGTCAGCGGTAGTTGCCACATGAACCAGTTTCAATAACTTAATGAGCTGACTTCTACGATAATTTAATAATAATAATAATAATAATAATAATAATAATAATAATAATAATAATAATAATAATAATAATAATAATCTCTTTATTTTCCGAAGGTAACTCCGGAACGATGCAAGAAGCGATTGCGTCACTAGATCATCAACTACGATACATTCCAATTTCCTTAAGAATCTGTGTGATCTACCAAATACAAACTAGTTAGATTGCAAAACGGCAGTGTGTTGAAGTGCGCTCTTTATCGTTTTTCATTGAAAGTTTGTGATGCTTGCGTGTCGTAATGTCGTGTAATCCAGCCTTTCCAATTATATAAGTGATGTTATATGTAATAAAAAAAGCTTTGGATAAAAATCTGGCTATTAATTGGTGTCTATCAATACGTAAATTTCAATGCCTCAGTTACCCAAACTGTGTTAATTCGGTCGCTGCAACAATCGTGTTCTAGTAAACGAAAACTCGTAAGATTATACTTCCATTTAGCTGTATAACTAATAAGGACAGACGCGTGGCTAATGCCTATTTAAACTGATAAAGAAGAGCGTAATATTTAAACATGTATTATACATGTTTAATTTAGTAGAAACGAGCAGTTAGTAAAATTGTTTATCAGAAAAAATTATGTTAGAAATTCGCATAATCGAGGCATTTAAGAATGAACAATAAATAAGCTGAAACGTTTATCTTTTAACTTTCCGAAAGACTTACAGTATTATTTATACCCAGCGAGGTTAAGCATGATTTTACCTGAACGAATTTGACTTATTAATGCAGATAATTAATTATTTAATTAATAAGATGATTAAATTTTGTTTCAAACACTATACAATAAACTATATCCATGTACTTTAATATCTACTGTATGGATCCATATGTAATATATGTTTATTTCTCAATCAGAAATGCATGACAATTTAAGAGCAGACCAGACATTAACTTATTCACGTGTATTGCCTTTTGTCTGTACAGTGTAGTCTTTCCCATAAAAAACTTGCTCTTAGCCAAACACCGCTGTATGCGTTACCTCATATTTAAATAGGGATATGTTATCATCAAATTCCACATAAAAGAGAAGTAAAAAGCTAATGAAAAATATACATCATCTTGTGTGAATATTAAAGCATAAATCAGCAAAACGGAAAGGACTCAACAAAAGTAGGTCGGATAGTCACATACTTGCGATATCTACAAGCAGAATGTTGCAAATTGAGTCATCTAGAAGTGCTCTCATATTTTGGAGAGAGACAAAAATGTAATTTCATACGTATATTTGTATACCGACACGGTTTTGGTATCAAAGAATAACAATAGGTTTATTCAGTTAGTAAAATGCACATGTTCGAGGGGTGAGTTGAAGAGTGCTTTTAGTAACCAAGTTGATGTATTGATGTATTTCTGTTCTGATTATCAATGAAATTGCACCCATTGAAAAGATCCTAAAGCCTTAATGAATTGGAAAAAAAAAAACGACGTATCCGTGTTCTGGCTACGAGTGGAACCCCATGATGTCGCGCAAGTTGCAAAATATCCCTTTAGCCATTCCTTGTTGTTGGTACCAAATTAAACATTACCAGAGATTTGCAGTTAATACGACTTTGAAACAAATTTATATTTCAAAGGTATAATTAATGTAAGAACTACGCGTGTTAATGAGTTTTAAACTAGTTTTGTTATCCGGTCGCCATAGCCTCTAACACGATGCACTCCGGTATTTGGTGTCAGACAAGGGTCACCGCCCTGATTTCTATTAATGTCCAATAGGTAATTAGAAATGCATATCAGCAGGTGCAACGTCTTTGAAAAAGTATTAATGCTGCGTTTTTTTTTTTTTTTTGGCTCGTAAGATATTAAAGAAAGAATTTAAGCACACATGTGTGAATGAAAAGCCGCACGGAAACCACAAGTTAATAATAATCCCATTCAGAACGGCACGCGAATTTATGAAGTGAATGTGCTGTTTAAGGGGCCACGGAAATAGCGCCTTTGTTTTCAGGATAGGTCCGGTTATGAAACCGAATGATGCGGTGAAAACGCGGTGCAAATTGCGGACCAAATATAAGTGGTTTATACTTCTTTTAGAAACGCGCCGTCTGGCAGCGCGAAACAGATACTCCATCAAATTAAAACTATCCAAATTCATACTATGTACATGAAACTGGTCTTTATCATTTGAGTTAATTTATAAAGTCTGGTGTTCGTGGGGATTGATGAACGCTGAATTATATTATTTTTTATGCGATTACAAGTTTTATTTCGACGACGAAAATAATGTAAAAACATTTTGCTGATATCTTCTGAAATATTAACTGAAACACCATATAAATGCAGTGAATTTCATTTCACAATGTGAAGTGTTATTGGCTTTAGCAAATTGCCAATTTTGTCAAAACACTGACAATAACATGCATTTGTCTCAGCAACAAATGTCGTTTGATGCCGTTGTTGCTGTCTCGTTTGCGCATATCTTGGCGCTTGTTGCAGCTGTCGTCACACAAGTATGTTACGAGAAATGCAATCTGACCCAACGATTCTAATTGCCAACAAGCAAGCAAATGGGATGTGCTAAAATGCGCATACGTTCGATTTCACTTACAATACAGATGTCCATAAATGGTATCAGTGCATGTCAGATGAAGACTACGCGTGTTTGTGTTTTTCTTGTATTCACTAAAATATTTAAAATCAACTTCAGGGGAAATGGCAGTACAAATACAAACCTTAATAAAAACTTAAATTCATCTATGTTTACAAAACATAATAATATACTCATTATTGACATGTGTTTTTTTTTTGTTTTTTTATAATTTCCCTTTTTGGTATTGCTGTATAGGCTAAAAATTGATTATTGATTAAACATGTGCGGTAAATATTTAACACTTAAACACGCACAAAACATTAAGGTTAACATTATAAAATATGCACTAGACCTGAAAAAATTAACCCAGTGGTAGATCATTTAAGCATCATAATTGCAATATGAAGCTGTTGTTTTTGCTCCCATTCTAATAACAAACGCCTTGAATATAAACATGCGCAAAAAATATGTCATTCCATCCAGTGTTTCAGAACAGGTGAACGCGAGTGCCAAAGTGTCTGTTAGCTGTGATAAAAGATAATTTGATAACGGGAACATTTTATCAGTTTTTGTCTCATATGTTTTTTGTGAATTTGGCAACATTAATTATTCCAGTGTCCCAAATGTTAAGCAGGTTTTTATGTATATTCCGACATGTACCGACGTAAGTGTCAATTTGGCAGCGCGTTTTAACAGAGAAACACCGACGTATGAGATCGCGTTTAAAGTATAATATGACAGTCACTTTCCTGGGAAGCTATCTTGCAAAATAACAACATTAATTAAAACATGTTTAGAGGCTGTTTATGTAAAATAGTTTTTCAGTTAATTGAAGTATCCGCCTGTCCGCTTAAAGTTCATGATGTTTCTTAAAAGTAATTTATTACTTAATTACGCCCATGTTGATTTTATATATGAAATATACTGATAAACTTAAAATAAAAAATATGTGGTTTTTCAGGGAATAAAATGCCTGCTATTTACAAAATAAATTAAATCACTTAATAAGTACATATAAACATTTAAAACATATAACAACTAACAAGACCTTGTATCTTCCCATCTTGCGTATATCAATATGACAAATGCGGTTTTAAATGGAAGAGATTTAGCCGAGATGTAAAGAAAAGAGTAAACATATTTCAATTAGCGTTGAAACCGTATTTTCGTTCTAAATCTGAACGTTTTACATAATGCAAATTAAGTTTCACTGCCATTGGATTTGATGCTAAAATGTGACAGTAGTGATTGACAGGTTGATCACAATTTCACGAACATACATATGGGCCGCGCTCTTGGAAAACCAGGCTTAATCCATGTGCGTTAAGTGTCGTCCCTGATTAGCCTGTGTAGTGCGCACATGCAAATCAGGGACGACATTTTCCGCCTAGACTGGATTTTTTTTTAAAAGAGACTTCCTTAAAACGAAATATTCCATAAAAGCGGAAAGTGTCGTCCCTGAATAGCCTGTGCGGACATCATTGGCTAATCTGAGATGACACTTTGCGCGCATGAATTGAACCCCGTTCATATATCTCCGTTCATGTTTATGATTTAGTCTTTTAAGCGGTAATTCAGTGCACTTTCGTGAACATTATGTCATTTCAACAAACCATATAAAATTACAAAATCACCTTTATCATATTCTGTTCATTTGATAAAAGCATGCTGAATACTGTAGTTTACAACGCTTATTAGAAGAATGTCCCTGAAAAGGGACCTATATGTATAGGTTCCTGTCTATAATAACAGACTTATGAGGTAAACAAAAAGCGAATAAATTACTAGAAATTTAGTAAGTAAATTTGTGTTTAACAATTATGCTTCTCCATAGTAAAAACAATCAGAAATTTGTATCGTAATGTTAATCATTAAGTTAATTACTATGCTATTTGATGTTTAATAAGACAGGACCAAGGAACTCACAGCTGATCGTTCTCAAAATTGAATCGTGTAATAATGTGATACTCGAAAGCAAGGTTTACTAAAGGTCCTTCAGTAACTTACCGTTGATCGCACTCGCAATGCAGCAGGCTATGAAAGCGGTAGTTGAACAGGTTGTGACGTGACGTGAACGGCGGGATGACGAAGGGACAGCAGTCGTGATCGCGGCAGCACATGTCCAGATCCAGATCGTCTCCAAGGTCATCAAAGCACTGCGCCAGGTCGCCCTTACCGCACCATTTCGTACCAGGAAAGATCAGAACGCTGCTGAAGTCGAACGCGCCGCGTTTCGAACGCCGATTCTTTACCGGCACGGCTACGGACCGTTTCGAGATGTTGTGGTCTTGGGGGTTTGATGTGGTTTCTTTCTGCGGCGCGGGGAGAATGTCATTGTAGCTCTTAAGTTTTTCTGGGTCCAGTGTTTTTATAATGTCGGCGTAAAGGTCGGTGAAGTTACCGGATTTTGCTTCCTGTTCTGCAGTCGCGCTGGCATGCGCCAGAAATTTGCGGCAGTCTTTCCGTAACGAGTTCATGTTGACGTAATCCTCAAGCTCCCCCAGTTCCGTTGCGTCATGGAACGTCAAATGCGCAAGCGACACGTTTGGTGTTGTATAGTTTGTAACTGATGCGGAAACAAACACGTTCCCGAATTCTTCCCTATCTGTTTCTTGCACACCCATAATAAAAGATGATATAAAATCCAACATTTGATTTGAGTCTGTCGAAAGGTCGCACTCTTTCAACGCGCCTCCCTGAAACACCGCCTGAAGGATTTTCCGGCCGTCGGTCACCTGACGTAACGTCATGTCATAGTCCGGCGAGAGGCCGCTTGGGAGAAAAGTCTCCAAAGACAGCGTCTTATTGCAGGCGATTCGTGTTTCACGCTCGCCATGTGCGTTTATTTGAACGCCGACGAAGTTCGTCGGATGCATCAGGCGAGTTCGGATGCGAACCCAGTGGTCACCGTCGGGATGAAAGCCTCGACATGCTCCGTTCTCCGCTCCAAGCAAAAGGGAAAATATTAATACTGCTATTTTCACTGGGTCCATTTTTATGTATCCAGAGTGAATTTTCACATTTTAATTATTTATTACAGCACAAACTCTTACGGCGACGGAATACAGAAGATTCATGCTATTAATTAACCCACAAATATGTTTATTTTTTCATTAAAGACTTAAACACACATTCGGAATTGCTCCTCCAGATACAAAATATTCGATAAGTTGTACCGTGCTATGCAGCGCGATGGGACGTGTCGGCACACACAACTGTCGACTAGCGACTGAATGGATGATCGGTTTGAAGTTGTAGGTTTGTATAGTACAGTGTAACCGACTAGCGGTAACGCTCCGACTACATTGAAGTTCACAATATCTGATCTACCGGTAACTGTGTGACTGTGTTTTAAAGTGACTGTGTCTCCAAAAAATATGTAAACCATTGTAAATAGTATTGTCTTAAATTATATAAATATAAAAGAAATAAGCGGCAATAAACAAACAATACAACTCTGCGAACGATACACTTCGGTGTTAGTATATCGCATAATATAAAATATGCATTCTTTTGATTTGCTTGATAACCTACGCATAATACGCATTCACTTTGTCAAACATGTATTTTTAAGTGTAATTAACGGGTCATGTGTGCTGCGCATTCACAAACGTTATTTTATTTAAGTGTCAGTCAGTTTTTAGAAAGATACTATAACGTATGTTATGGCTTGAGTGTTAATTATAATAAATTTTAAAATGTTCAACCTGTTCCTACTTGTGTAGCATTTCTGTGACACAACAAGGCTGTCTGGAGCGATAGTATCTGGTGATGAACCTTGCGGCTGATCGCTGGACACCCTCTAGGCGGTCAATGTCTATTTGGTGGAATGGGTCCCATACAACACTGGCATATTCTAGCTTTGAGCGGACAAGTGCTAGGTTGGCATTTTTGCGACAGTCTAAAGGTCAGTGACTGATGTTTCTTCTGGGGAATCCAAGAGTAGAGTTAGAGTTATATTTGGAGTGAAGGTTTTCCATCCCATATCTTCAGATAAAGTGATACTAAGGTAGGGACTTTCTTGTACTATTTTGAGGATTTCTTTGATTATATTATAGAAGAAGCTAGATTTGTGTCTGGAACTTAGAAGATAACATTTCTTTTCGTTGAAATCCATCCCCCATTCGTTGGCCCATTTATGAAGGTTTAATATCTTGGTTATTTTGTAAAATTCATGATCTTTAAATGAGTGTATAGGTCTGTAAAGATGACAGTCATCTTCAAAAAGTCGGATCTGTGACTTCACTCTCTCTGGCAGGTCGTTAATGTGACAAAAAACGGTACTCGGTCTCCTGGTACTGTCCCTTGAGGAACTCCGGAGCCCACTGGTACTTGATATGATTTCTACCCGTCAACAACTACACAAATTTATCGGCGGGTGAGGAAGTTTGAGATGCAGGAGAGGAGGTTACCTCGGATTCTCGAGTTTCAGTAGCAAGCGTCGGTGTGGGGCCGTGTCGAAGGCCGTACTGAAGTCCAGGATAATGGTATCGACTTGCTTGTTTTGGTCATTAAAGTTAAGAAGATCGTGGGTTGTTACAACTAGTTGAGTTTCACATGAATATCCATAGCGAAAGCCGTGATTCAGGGAGATGAGAACTCTGTGTTTGTCAAGATGGTTTAGAATGTGGTGGTAGATGATTTGTTCGAGAAGTTTGGAGGTGACACCGATAAGGGAAACATGGCGGTAATTTAAGGCTGCGTGACGGTCTCCTTTCTTGTAAACTGGTGCTATGTTGGCATCCCTCCAATCTTTCGGCAGTTCCCCAAGTGTTGGTTGATTGCTGGTAGATAATGGTTATAGCGGTTAAAGCTGGGGCTAGTTCCGTAACACAGGTCTGGAGGACTGTGTTGGGTAATTCGTCAGGACCTACATATTTGTTGACCTTAAGGTTCTTGAGTAGTTTGTGTACGCCGTCTTGACCGATCACGTGTGTAAGGATGTTTTCAGGTACATAGCATGAGAGTACTGGTGTCGGTTGTGAGCCATCACCCTTGGTGAAAACTGATTGAAACGGGTTTAATAAGATTTCAGCTCTGTCTTTGGAGTCGGTGACTAGGTGACCATTGGGGCGTAGAGGTGTGGTGCAATACCGATGTTATCCTGTTTCTTTAATTGGCGTATGACCGGAATGGTTTTGTATTGTTGGTTTGTAGACCTTCATTTATAATTATGTTAACATGCTCCCATTCTGTATGTCGAATTCTTTTCTTATTTTCCTTTATGAATTTTCTATAGTGTGTTCATTTTTTTTAAGTTCTTGCTTTTTCATAAAGGCGTGCTATCTTCTTACTTACCGATTTTGCTTTCCTCGTGATCCATGGTATTGAGTTTTTAGTTGATTTCATGTTTGAAGGGATGTTTGCGTTGATGGCAGCAGTACGATCTTATTTGAAAGAATCCCAAAGTTCATTGACTGAAGAGTTGTTGTTGAACATGGTGGTAATGTTTCCTGATATTTCGATAGCTTTTTCCGTTGAGAGGTCCCAGTTGGCTTTAGAAAACATGTAAGAACGTCTGGACGACCTCTTTGTGTAAAACGGTTTTGCGTCTGAGTCAGCAACGACTATGTCATGGTCTGAAATCCCAGGAGCATTATATGTAAATTTGATAAGATAAATGTTTATAGTGAAAAATAAGATCCAGAAAGGTATTCTCCCTTATTGGTGTTTCGTGGACTTGTGTAAGATTGAAGTCAGCTAGACGATAAGTCAAGGAGAGCTTGTTGGACATCTTTGTCCTGGGCACTACTCCTCACAGCTAGCTATCTTCATTTAATGGATTATGTTTTGTGATATGTTTTCAACTTAATGGGTTTGCCTCCAGAGATTTAAATTATTTAAAAAAAAATACAGGAGAATCTCTAATGACTGTAGTATAAGCCTATATATCTTCATTCGACCTACCACTGTGTAAACGCAATTGTCAAATAAAACCCGTATGTAACCTGATAAACTAAACTATCGAGATAGTTTGGTATTCACGCACCGTTAAAACAACAACAACAACAAACAAATTATTTATTTCTCTTTGAATGATAGATTAGAACTTTTATCCATGTGTAACTTCTTTCTTCATATTGGTATGTGTTCGAGTAAAGTTGCTTTAGTTCTTTAAAACGTAAAATTTAGTGCCTTGGTTCGTAATTCTGATCCCGTGTTGTTCCGATCCTGTGTTGTCTTTTTCAAGTTGTGATCCGTCGAAAGTGAAGATGTGAAATCATACACAAACTGAAGTTATAAACATTCAATGTTTGTAATATACAACCAAAACCTTAACATATACTATTTTCGTGGACTGTCATATGTTAACTCTGCAATGTATTAAAGTGAAAATACGGAGCTCAAGCGGGGATTGAACCCACGGCCTCCAGAGTCAGGGTTCGACAAATCCACTCGCCCGCTCGTAATTACAAGTGGAAATCGGCTCTGGACGAGTGAATATTCCGGCAGCGCTCATCCTACAGGGCGAGNTTAACTATTGTCATAACTAAAATAATTTAAATTTAGATTGATGCAATATGGACAAACTCATTTCTGAAAATCAGAAAAAATAAAAGTAAATTGATGTGAAAAATCAACTTTTCTTTGTCTGCCTTGGATTTGTTTGATATACCAAATTACTGCTTGCCCAATTATACATGCATATTTAAATCTATCGATAGTAATTAGCGACCCCCAGCGCTATAGAAAACAAGCGTATTTGCGTTATTACACAATTAAAATAACCAAAAACGTAATTTAATTCAAAATAAAGCATACAAAAACGCAAATTTAATAACGTAATTCCCGTAAAAAAACCTTGCGTCACGAAACGCAAATCTTACGAACATCGGGCGTATTTTTTAGACTGGTTATTTTCCGTAAAAAAATGTACCGGAATTTTTTTTAGCCGTCCTATGAAGAAAAGAAGGCAGTCTTTTCAGAGGTAATCCATCTTTGGGGAAGTATTTTAGTTATTCGTAGACCCGTCCGATTTTTTTCATTTTCTGAAATTATCAAAATCAAACACTTTAGGCAGGTATTTACCCCAGAATATTGGGGAAACCAAAAACCTCTGTGCTACTGTGCTGAAAAATCTGTTGCAAGATGTGATTTTTTCCCAAGAATGTAGTTGCCCGTTTTTATCGGAGATTTTGCTACAAATGTTGATTTATTTTTCTTATGCATATATGATCAGGCAGATCTTGTAGTGTATAATTGAAGGACCAGACTTTGATCAGAAATTCTGTAATTGTTTGTTGTTATGTACAGGTACCTTTTTAAATTCCATTTGTATAAATAATATAGTAATTATATTATATATGTCATTCCCTAAATTACCCAATTGAGTTAAAAAAAAACTGGGTGTGAAAAACCCAATTAAGCTCAAAAGTAGGGGGTGTAAAATTTTTGCTTAAACTCGATTGAATTTACAAAAACCCTATTGTTGTCAAAAACAGGGGGTGATTACCCAATATACCCCAAAAGTTATCTAAAGCCATGGCGACCCCTATCATAAAAGCACTATCAAATTCATGCTTGATATAATCCCTATTATTCTAATAAATCGCTACAAGGGTGTTAACAACAACACTGGTATTGATTATTTAGCCAAATAGAGCTCGCATAGCGAGTTTAAAAGTATTACTTATGTTAGCAACACAGTTTTTTACAAAACTCAGGACATATTTTCTAAAATCAAGCCAGCGAGACAAAGAGCCCCTAAGCTGCAAGACTGTCCCGCCTAAATCAGGACTTAGGGCATGTATGATATAATGTATAGCCCCATAAAAAATTTAGGGCATGTATGATATAATGTATAGCCCCATAAAAAAAACTGAATCACTGAATTCTCGTCAAACTTTTCACCCAGTGCCTCTTGTGATGTTCAAAATTGCCTGTCTTTCAGAAGTAAGCTAAATACGGGTGGACATGTTCAGCAATGTTGATGGCCACAAGAAGACAGACTTCCTTGAGCAAACAAAGGCCCAGCGGGAGGAACGGGCACTGGAAAAACTTCGGGAGAAATCTGCAATAATAATACAGGTGGGTGTATGGAATCCTAAAGCCTATAATAGGCTATAACTTTTCTGAGAATAACCTATAATCAACATAATTATATATCCTATAATCAACATAATTATCTTGACAGTAAAACTGGACTATGGGCAATTTTGATGTGTCTTTTCGTCAAGTACACAACTGACTTCGAGCCAAACCTTTTCTAATGTTATGTGGATACTTACAATTGTCTGCAACAGATTTGAATCTCTAGTGGAAGAGTATTTAAAGTGCCTTAACTTTGCACTACTTACTGCATATGAATTAACATGAACCAAATATCTATTTAATGTATTTATTAATAAATATTTTAAACAGTTATACAGACAAAAAAACAAATATAATACTTGAAATATAAATGCATATTACATAAGCACATTGTTACTACATGTAAGCACAAATAGTCATGTAAGAATCATAGCAAAGATATAAAAACATTTGTTTACAAAGAGTTACATCATAAAAAGTGAATATATGCTTTATTCTCAGAAAAGTTATAGCCTATTAGAGATTTAAGTATCAATTGGCTGTTTTTTCTACTGGTAATGCTAACATAGTCATCTAAACTTTCTAATATTTGTGGTTTTCAGAAGGTATTCAGGGGACACAGGTTAAGAAATGCTACCCGAATTGCAATTAGGTATGTACAATTTTGGGGAGGTGAAAGACAACAATACTTTAACACTTTTATTGAATAAAGTAGTCACCATTTCTACTCAGATTTCTGTAGAAGTGCCAACATATTCAGCAGTGTTCCCATTACCGGTATATATATTTGTTTCATGCCACTGTATTGAACAATTAAATGAATCAGTCTTTGTTTGATCTAAATTTAGCAAACCACTTATTAAACATACAAAGAGATAATATTGCCATTCACAGTACACGACAGTCATGTAACATACTTGTAATCTTTAATTTCTTCTCTTCCATTTAATATCCATTTTATCAATGCAATAAAATGCCTGTCTTTTTCACACCCTCAATTAGGGCCCTTTTAAATTCCTCGTTCATGCTAATTCATTAAAGCTCTAAAGACAGTATATGCATTGGTTGGGTACTGATGTTTTATTAATTCATTTGTCAATGGCCATGTGTGATAATTGGGTGACATGCTTACATCTGCAACTTCCTAGAAATTGGCCTGAACTCGTCATTTGCATCAAAAGACTTTTGAAGTCAGACTTTGTTATGGATTACTCATGGATTGCATATTTTAAAGATTGAGGTTTATTAGTGATCTTAGGCTTTCCCTTATTAATTGTAACAGTTTGTATTATTACTTATTATTATTTAGATTCTTTAAATTGGGTATCTGAATGCAAAGTGTAATAGCAATTTTGGTCAAGAAAAACACGAATTATAAATAAATAAAATACAACTCAGATATGTTATTTATTGTTAGCTCGGCTGTTTTCGAAGAAAACCCGAGGTATTGTCATAGCCCTCTCGTCTTCCGCGTCATTGTCGTGGTCGTGGTCGTCGTCGTCTGAAAACTTTTACATTGGCCATAACTTTTGCAATATTGTAGATAGCAACTTTATATATGGCATGCATGTGTATCTCATGGAGCTGCACATTTTGAGTGGTGAAAGGTCAGGGTCATCCTTCAAGGTCAAAGGTCAAACAAACTTTTTTTTTTTTTTTTTTTCATGTGTATCTCATCCACCTGCACATTTTGAGTGGTGAAAAGGTCAAGGTCAATGATGACCTTCAAGGTCAAAGGTAAAAAAAAAAAAATCCAAGCACCCACAGCCGAGCGTTGGCATCCGCTCGA
>VMBQ01006671.1:24565-38742 GCA_007657795.1 Dreissena rostriformis | reverse complement strand
CCCCCCAAGATATTTAATGCTGAGGTTGCAGAAACCCTCAGATAATAAATTGCATGGAAATTCTGTTGAAGTTTTGATAATCACATTCTTCAGTTCTTATACTGATCAAGTACATCACATGGGTAATATTATGCAATACTTCTGTTCTCTAGAACTGAGATTGAGCAACTGTTAAGGAAGCCTACTATTGAGGATGGAGACTACATTCCCAACTTCAAACCAGGTAGTTTTATTTTTCTCTTGTTAAGGGTGGATCCAATCTTCATCATGTAAATATATGTTTTACAAATGTGTAGAAATGTGGAATAAGGCATTTATTGCATAAACACCAATATAATTTACCTATTTTCAATGCTTATAATTACAACCCAATATCAGTTTTAATTAAACACTCTAACATCACAACTGACCTCCTGCTAATGGCTTACAAATCCTGTTTTGGTCTCATTTTAATTGGATAGCATAATATCAATTAATAAATGTTCATGCCAAACAGCAACAAAACTTAGCTTTTGGCCAATGAAAATCAACATTTTTAAGTTTTTCACA
Source organism: Dreissena rostriformis (assembly GCA_007657795.1). Lineage (NCBI taxonomy): Eukaryota > Metazoa > Mollusca > Bivalvia > Myida > Dreissenidae > Dreissena > Dreissena rostriformis. The sequence goes on along the minus strand of VMBQ01006671.1, from coordinate 38,193 downwards.
AAATGATGACATCATTTTGCAACTAGTACTGAACTAGTAAATAAAAAATATAATGGTCATGAATAATAATGCGTTGATTAAGATATCACATGGGGTTCATCTAAGTATGAAAAAGAGGTCACATGATCTGATTATCCGATCAAAAGACAGTAAACGTGAAATCCAAAAAATTGTAATTATGGGAAAACATTATAATGAACATTTCTTCTTCCATTGCAGCTTTGGAAGTGTACAAACTGCTCAGACAGTTTCTGTTCACATTCTCAGACGCAAGTGATGCCAAGGTAAATGTGCAAGAGATTCTCATAATCATAACCTCTAAATGTACACTTGTTCTTGTTTTACGTAACTCCTGTTCAGATTTTAATGATATAATCGTTTGAGACTGGTACCCGGTATTGTTGAAATGACTAATGAAATTGCAGGGATTTGAGGATGAACTATTCTTCGCTGAATCGCATTACATCGCCTGATTTTTACATGAATGCGTCATATCTTGAAAAAACATATAAAACCTATTCAACCTGTAGAAAACTCCTTGTATTTAAAAGACTTCCGGTCTGAAGCCCCACCTCGGAAGAAGCATTGGCTAGTTTATTAATGCATCTTAAAAAAGAGGTGGCATGATTAACGGCCTTGACTTTACTATTTTCCCACTGGACAAAAACTTTGAAAGCTTGAACTCGAGATGAGTTTTCTAAATTAAATAATTGTTTTAACCAGTTTAACAAATTCTTTTGATGTTCCCTTTTATAGACCTTTGAGATGGTGTGTCGATATTTGCTGCATAGCATGGATACAGATAATTTGAAGGTATTTTGATTCTAATATATAATTATTTGTTTATATTTTTATATTATCATTGTGTCGTTTGGCTATGGTGACGTTTGACCTAATTACAAAATGTGATGTCATTCATTGCCTTTTTTAAAACCTATTTGATTAAGTAAGACACCTCTTTTACATGACTTTATTTGTACCTGGTGTATATTAAGGTGATTACTAGACTGAACCAAAGACCAAACCAAATGCTGATTCTCTGTAACTTCAAAATGAGCACAGTTTTGATAACTCTATCAGATTGATCTGGCATTTATTTTAAGAGCTCCTTTAGAAAAACTTTTATTACAAATTTTAAAATTGTAAAATTTCGTTGTTTTCAAGCCTGTTTCACGCATAGTTCTTTTCTTAGTATGCATTGCTGTGTTGTTGATTAATTTACCATTGAAAACAAATATAATGTATATTCATTATGTAATTGAGTCGTACATTTCTTGCAATTTTTCTGACTATCATTCCTGTTTCTTGGCCATTCAGGTGTGCTATGTCTCAGTATCCCTTCTGAAAGACTTTGTGTTGCCATGGATACAACAAGCAAAGGATATCCTCTGGAGATGTGTCCAGTGTCTCAAACAGCTGAGGGTAAACATAAACTTTGATAATTGCACGTATAAGACAGGGTATTTATTTGTTGTTATAATTGAGTAGAAAATAAACTTGTTAGTTCGACTTTTCATAGAATAGTCAGAGCTATACTACTCACCCAAATATTGGCGTCTGCAACTGCGTAATGCTCTGTATAAGGTCAACATCTCCATGTCACTGTTTCTACTACTGGTCTTCAATTGGAACATCACACATGTTTGGGTCTATTGTGTGAGGTTACTGACACAGTCCCTTGACTCTAACCTGCAATTAGCAGAACTATGCCCCCTTATGTACTTAGTAAATTAGTCAAGGTAAATGTGCAACGTCTGCATATCACCGTTTGTGTACAGGTATTTGATTGAATCGTCACACATGTGTTAGGTGTCATCTTTGAGGTCACTGACAAAGTTCCAAAATTTCCGACCTGCAATAACGCCCCTTTTTTGTACTAAGAAAAATTGTTTCTGGTAAACGCTTAACATCTTCTCATCACTGTTTCTGCTACAGGTTTTCAATTAAAAATTCACAAGTGTGTTAATGGTTGTGTGACCAAGTTTCATACGCTGACCAGCAGTTAAGCAGAATTGTACCCCTTTGTGTACTTAAACAATTCTAATAAACGTTTAATTGCAACTAATAACAAATACATGTACTCCATATTTTAATATTTACTACAGATATTGAAATAACACTTTACAACTTTATTCTTTTTTTTTATTATTGTTCTGTAATTTTCTATGTAAGTATGGGGTAGTAGCTTATATGCAGACCTTGCTTGCAAAGTTAATTAAATTCACCTTAATTAATTGGTAAAACTAATTTATTGGAATGGTAAAATTTCTTGTTAAAATGTATAAATTTTTGTCACATTTACTGCTACAAATATTCAACTTTAAATTTGTCTTTGTGGTCATTATGTTAGGTCAAAAACAAAAACAAAAACGTACATCAAACTATTAATAGGAAGAAAAGTCTAGCTGTCTTGGAACAGGTCTTGTTTGCATGATGATGAAATGGAGACACGAATGTAAATACTATTGGTAATAAGTAATTCCCACCTTCTTGTTTATAGTAAACCAATAAAGTTATTTTCTCAAAATGTTTCAATATGTCTTTAGGAATCTTATATATTTTTCTATTGATCCCAGGATATTCTAAATTAATATGTATTAGACAATGTGCAATTATGAATTATAATATAATTAGTATTGAGCAATAAGAGATTTTGGTGAAATAAATTAGCAAACAGTTTACAACAAAGAACATGCCTTTTTCAACGATTGCAGCCGGAGAATCATTCGGAGGTTAGAGTTATAATGGTGTACCTACGTATGCTGATCACCTTCACAAGTACAGGAACCTGGCGAATATTGAAGGGCAAAGGTAGGTCTTATGTTAGTTAGGTTTTTGTCACTGTGATTTGTAGTATTTACTCTATTTTGTGTGAAACATGTTAGTTATACATCCAAAAGTATGTTTCCTGTATGCATGTGTGACTTAACAAAATTTGTTGACCACATGCATTAAACAGCGATTCTTTTTAAGTCCTTTTTGATTCTGAAGAGTTTTTTTTAAATAGCAAAATGTGTACAATTTAATTGAAAAAATGTAGGTGTTGTTTATTTTAAACCATTTGATATATGTATGTAAGAAATTACTTTAAACAATTTGCGTATGCATGTTTTTCACTTGCCTAGAACGAGCATACAGTTGCCCTGACAAATGCGTGCATGCATACAGCAGAGTATGTCATATCCCTTTGCATGCTGGAAAATTTGTTGTCTGCTTAAATGTTGTCTGCTAAATTTCTAAAATAAGCATTTTCTTCAAAAAATACTATCAGAATAGCAAACAGTTTGGATCCTGATGAGACGCCACGTTCTGTGGCATCTCATCTGGATCCAAACTGTTTGCAAAGGCCTTCAAAATCCGGTTCCAGCGCTCAAAGGGTTAAGNTAATATATTGATTAAATTATGTTACGATGACTCAAAATAGGCAATAAAAATTATACTTTGAAGACGAATTTCATAAAATGCAGCAAAGACAAGTTAGCGCTGGTTTAAGCCGATGCCGACACTTTTACTTGTATTTGTAAGGAAACAAAATTGTGTCTCTGTGTCGTATGAACGAATCTGCACTATAACTAAATTTAGATTCACATTGTACATGTTATATACATGCTAGCTTATTTGGCTTCCAGTCATTTAAGCTTTCAGATATAAATATCTGGCTTATTTTGCATTTTTCGACACATGTTCTTCTTAACTTTTATTTTAATTTATATTGAACTATATGTATACTAATTTTTAATAAATTTTATAAAAATTCATAAATATTTGACAAAATCGTACAGTCCCGCTTTAACTATTTTATCACACCCTCATTACGCCTGCATTGACCAAAAAAACGTTGGATAAAGTTAGCTCTATTTCAACCCGGTGGAATATATATAAAAATAGCCGCAGTTTCATTATGTCATGTTGTCTGTTGTCATGACATCATTGTGTTTTTTTTTTATTAAAGTTTGTTGTTTTCTTTCATTTATTAAAAAATATAAATAACAACAACACCTTTATTCAGTAAATGATGGGATGAATAGAAAGCAGGTAAGTGCTTAATTTTGTAATTAGTATTTATCCCTCAATAAGGTTTTTTTTACATTAACCTAATTTTGTTAATATGAAATGTGACAGTAGTGTGCAAATATTGATGAATGCTCAGATTTTAAAGAATTTACTTTGTTTTCAGATTCTCCTGGTGCGTGGACTGAGCAGGAGTAAGCCGGCTTTTACCAAAACATCTTTAACAGCCATTGTTACAATATCCTTGAGGCAATTATCACATTTTCTACTTATTTTATTTTGTGTTTTGTGAATAATACCTGTAGATGCATTTATTGCTTATTCTGTACTTTGTGTTATTGAACTTGTTGACTTACTTAGATTTGTAAGTTATGTAGTAAATAACTTAAAGATCTCTAAAACCACTAGTCCCAGAGATAGATATTTACCGTGGTATTTAACATAAGATGGAGGTCCTTTTTGTTCAAATCATGCCCCTTGGGTCAAAACTGGTCAGGTCCCAGCGGTTATATGATTTGTATAGACTTGTATAGTAAACAATTTTTATTCCTGTATCCCTCTCAAACCACTTTTGGTCAGATTTTTATGCCCCCCTTCGACGAAGAGTGGGTATATTGTTTTGCACATGTCTGTCGGTCAGTCCATTGGTCGGTCCGTCGGTCGGTCCGTCCACCAGATGGTTTCCAGATAATAACTCAAGAACGCTTAGGCCTGGGATCAGGAAAATTCATAGGTTCATTGATCATGACTGGCAGATTATCCCTATTCATTTTCAGGTCAAAGGTCAAGGTCACAGTGACTCGAAACAGTAAAATGGGGTCACAGTGACTTGAAACAGTAAAATGGTTTCCGGATGATAACTCAAGAACGCTTAAGCCTGGGATCATGAAATTTCATGGGGACATTGGTCATGACTGACAGATGACCCCTATTGATTTTCAGGACTCTATGTCAAAGGTCAAGGTCACAGTGACTTGAAACAGTAAAATGGTTTCCGGATGATAACTCAGGAATGCTTAGGACTAGGACCAGGAAAGTTCATAGGGACAATGGTCCTGACCGGCAGATGACCCCTTTTGATTTTCAGGTCACTAGGTCAAAGGTCAGGGTCACAGTGACCTGAAGCAGTTAAATGGTTTCCGGATGATAAATCAAAAACGCTTAGGCCTGCTATCAGGAAAGTGCATAGGGACATTGGTCATGACCGGCAGATGACCCCTATTGACTTTCAGGTCACTAGGTCAAAGAACAAGGTCACAGTGACTCGAATCAGTAAAATGGTTTCCGGATGATAACTGAAGAATGCTTAAGCCTGGGATCAGGAAAGTTCATAGGGACATTGGTTATGACTGACAGATGACCCCTATTGATTTTCAGTACTCTAGGTCAAAGGTCAAGGTCACAGTGACTTGAAACAGTAAAATGGTTTCCGGATGATAACTCAAGAATGCTAAGGGTTAGGATCAGGAAAGTTCATAGGGCCATTGGTCATGACCAACAGATGACCCCTATTGATTTTCTCATCTCATCAGCAACTCCATGAGTCACGCGAGCAATTCTTATTTAAATTGCCAATCATACTCTAACTTATTCACACAATGGTTGCCACTACAACTGACAGCCCATTTGGGGGGCATGCATGTTTTACAAACAGCCCTTGTTAATATATAGTTATTAACATCGAGTAGTGGTCTTTGACAAAGTTTCTACAAATTATGCCCCTAGGGTAAAAACTGAAATATCTCTGAAACCACAAGTCCCAGAGCTTTTGAAGTTGGTTTGTAACATTAGATAGTGGTCCTGTACAATGTTTGTTCAAATCATGCCCCTGGGTTAAAATCTGGCCACACCCCAGCAGTCACATGATTTATAAAGACTGGTATGGTTAATCACTTTTAAATCTTCTCCTCTGAAACCAAAAGGCCAAGTGGTTAATATTGGGCATGGAACATCATATAGTGGACCTCTAAAAAGTTTGTTCGCATCATTCCCCTGGGATCAAAATTTGCCCTGCCTTGGTTGTGAGGGTGAGGCTGAAATGTTTGATATTGAATTATATTGCACACAAACTTTTTTAAATCTGAAACCACATAGCACACATCTTTGATATTTAGTATGTGATGTTAGATTGTGGTCCTTTTCAAATATTATTCAAATCATGACCCTGGGTTTCAATCTGGCCATACACCACTACACAGGTGAGCGACCGAGAGCGATCTTGGCTCTCTTGTTTTCATTTAACTTAAAAAAAAAATAAAAAAATAGCAACTTAACATTTAATTCTTAACTACTCACATTTTTCTCTTTCAGGCCCCTGATGGCTGCCAATTTTTCGGACAACCTGCTCACTTTGTTTGTGTTAAACATCTTCTCCGTCCCAGCTTTAGTTCATCATGTGTCAGTACTAGCCCCAGATGTAAGTACCGCCAACCTTAAGTCTGTTGGTAAAAGGATTTTTCTTTTCTTTTAAGTTCTTGCAAAGTTTACAATAATTTTTGTGTGAAAAATTTAGGAAAAGAAATGGTTCTAGTCTTGACTTTGCCAAGAATATAATAAGCGGTTTCAAATTTTATTGTCAACATTTATATATATAGTAAGAAACATAAATTAACAACAAAGAACGTAAAGAGCACTACTGAAATCAAAAAGTGATTGTAAAGTTGTAATGTTATTTTTTAGTGCATGTAAAATGATGTTATAATGATATTATTGTTTCTGAGATCCCAGCATTGATAATTCACTTGATCAATGGTGTTTAAACAGTAAAATACAATATATGGTAAAACTAAAAATAAAATGGTCTATTAATTTTACCAATGTTTGGTTTTCTGATTACCGGTAAATAAATATAAAAAACTGGCAGTAATGTTTCTGTAAATGGATGCAATATTTAATAAGTCAAATAGATGTACAAGTTGTGTTCACAGTCATGATAAAATAGGTATAAAAAAAAATTCAGACTGTAGCTGTCAGCTTAAAAAGGCTTCTATAGAGAAATGAGCCTTTCTCTGTGAAAAAGGGGTTTAATGCATGTGCGTTAAGTTTCGACCAAGATTAGCTTGTTTAGTACCAACAGGCAAACCAGGGACGACACTTTCCTCCTTATCTGGATTATAGCTAAAAAAAAGACTTTCTTTAAACGAAAAATATCATAAAAGCGGAAAGTGTCGTCCCTGATTAGCCTGTGCGGACTGCACAGGCTAATCTGGGTCGATACATACGCACATGCATTAAACCTCCTTTTCACAGAGCGAGGCTCAATTATATAACTGTTCGTCCTATTTCCATGTATGATTCAGTGCCTGACCCTGCTGATTACTAACCGGATCTTCAAGAGATCTCTGGACCTCCTCACTAACGAGCAGAGCACACGGATCATCTTCAACTCGCTAGAGGGCAACTATGCATTGTGCTTGCTGGGTATGTTAAGTGGTAATTCTAAGTTCTATTAAAATTGTGATGTTATTTTTTTAACCGTTTTTCTCTTTTTGTTTAAAAATTACTGTGGCATTCATGAATTGTCAGAAACTTATAATAGACCGTATAAGTACTTAAGTTCTTTATTGTCCGATACATAATGAAAAAATTCTATAATTTGAATCATTATTTGTGCATAGAACATGTTGTTTATGTTATACCATGAAAACAACATAAAATGGTGTAGTTTATTTTTACTTCAAATTATTGTATGTGTTAAATAATAATAATAATTATATAACTGTAAAGTTTTATAATAAAGCCATTCAGTCAGATTTTCAAATTTTAAAATAAAATTGTCCCTATTCAGGACATAACTGATGCTGTCTTTTATTCTGCTTTATGCTTTCAGCAAACATGATACAGCTGGGCTACTCTGAGCTGGAAGGCCTTGTAGAGAATACAACTAACTTCATGGTGTGTTCATGTTTGTATTGGGTATTTTAGTAACATAATTCACATTGCTATGTGTAGCTTATATGTTACATTAAAGAATTGATTTATCACAAAACCACTTCCTTTTCATTATGAAAACAAATAAAATGAATAAACCAGTGGCATGTGTAAATCGTACATGTATAGAAATGATAGATGTCATTCCGTCAGTGCATGCATCTGTCACAATCTGGATCGTGAGCTAACTCTAAAAGTTCCTAAGCTAGAGGATAAAACTGGGTATGTGCATAGAGGGCCAAATTTTTTTTTTTGTGGGACATAGATAAAATCTGGATCCTGTGCTACCTCAAAAAGAACCCAAGCAAGGTCGATGCAACTCTGTTATGCATAGAGGGCAATATGGGGAATATGCATGTTATTTCAGTTTTTTCAATAGACCAAAATTGTGGTTGCTATGGTGACAGAAATAATTTACAATATTTACCTGGTGGGGTTTTGCTCGTTTGTCTGTGACAAAGCTCTTGTTAATATATGATGAATTTCTTGTTGTACCCTTTCAACAACAATGCACATGTGGTGAAGTATACAGTGTCTGTAACAGTTTCTTGTTTATAATCTTATATCAGTCTAACTAGCGATATGATTATTGACACTCATTCAGTGCTTCTGTTGATGATTGTGCAGTTGTATTTCACCATCTGATTACTTGTTTGTATGAATACCTGTTGACAGAGTGTAACGATACGTTTGCTGGACAAATGCAAGAACTACGTGCAGAACAAGAAGTCCAATCTGACCCACTGGCACCCAGTGCTTGGCTGGTTCTCACAGAACACAGACCAGGGGTAGGCATGCAATTAGGGACATATCTATGATTCATTTGAATTTTCAAAAAAAAAAAAAAACGTATCTTATTCTTAGTTTCATCATTGTTATTATAGCTATATGCTATTGAAAGTATTAGGCTTATTGAGACACTTTCAAGTCCATTTCATGGGTAGAACCAGTGCTTGTTGCAATAAAAAGGAGATCTTGAAAATGCTCTCAGGGCAGGGCATTCAACCTGGATGATATGTACTCTGCCATCTCAAACTCAGATTCTTGGGCTTAAGCAATCAACAAATGAAATTTAAAGCTCCAAATGACAGAAGCCATTTCATCGATAAATAATTCATGTTAGCAACAGAGTTTGAGATGTAGAATGTTCACAGCACAGTTGATCCTGTTTGTGTTCTGTCCCAGCCTGCACGAGGCCCTGCCATACGTGGTGAAGCAGTTGCAGATCCTCTGGTGCAGTAAGATGGTGCGTCTGCTGTTCCAGGAGTTGATAGAGTACGTGGACCACGCCCGAGGCCAGGACACACAGAGGGCCGCAGCCAAGGACAAAGGCTAGTAACCATAGTAACCATGGCTTGGACGGCTATTGTTTAATTGTTAGCTAGATAAGCCTGTTTTAATCCTATGTGCGTGAATTTTTAGTTTGCAAGATTTTGATCAGAATCGTCTTCAATACTTCACTCTTTAGAGACAAATTTTCATATCAATCTTATCATTATTAACATGTTAATTTTCTAGTATCATCCAAATACATGACACATGTAAACTAACAAAGGTCAATTTTCCCCCGGCACAGGAATCCTGAAGAAAGCGCTAGACAAGGCTTCCTCGAAGAATGCCCCAACCAAAATCAAACTGGAGTCTGCCATCTCTCAGTCAACATGCTTGCCTTGTGCCCTCTACCAGTGCGCCATCGACACCCTGTCACAGCTACGGTTAGACATTGTCAGCGGTAGGTGGAGATAGCTGTAGATATTATGGCTGTAGAACTCAATTGATCTCTGCTCTGGGAAAACGGGGCTTAATGCATGTGCCTAAAGTGTCGTCCCACATAAGCCTATGCAGTCTGCATGTGGAATTTTTCGTTAAAAAAAAATCTTTTGTTAACGAAAATCCATTCTAGGTGAATGAGGTTGTCCCTGAAAATTCCACATGCAGACTGCAAAGACTAATCTGGGACAACACTTTAAGCATGTGTATTAAGCCCTGTTTTCCCAGAGCAAGGCTCAATATCATGTTAGAGTTGCTTCTAATTCATCATTTTGTTTTTGGGGATGATCATGTAGAACTATTAGTTGTAAAAAAATACCTCTAAAAAATTGAATCATGTCATATAGTTAAGACCATAGAACTTGATGTGATTTAGATCTATATTGGGACTGCTTGGTCTACGTGTCTTTTGTTGTGATCATGTTTACCTCTGTTTGTAAAGAAAGTGAAATAAATAGAAATCAAATCCTTTGACCATTTAATTGTCCATCCATCTGTCCGTTCATTTGTTTTATGTTAATGCGAAGCAAAATTTGAAATTAATTGAATTGATTTTAATGATACTTCAACTTCATATAAATATAGTGGCGAGTAAGAGAAATATCATAGTTTTTGCTTCAACTTCATAAACTGATTCGGGAATATAAGAAAAAGTTCATAGTGTAACTTCATATAATGATAATGGAGAATAAGAGACAGTTCATACTTGTATTTCAACTTTATATAGTCATAGGAGAAAATAATAGAAATCACATGGTACAACTCCATGAGTATTTCCCATGTACAGGGCTGAGCTACAACGAGATAGTGCTGCCTAGCCTGTGGCGGTTCCTGTGTGACCTGGGTCCCAGCTGCGGTCTCAAGGTCTTCCTGGACCTGCTCAGCGCGGCGCCGGGTAGCACCATACACCCAGTCTTCTCTCTCCTCATTCTATTCTGTGAGACAGCATCCACATATATCTGGTGAGAACAATTTGCGTATACTGAACCCTTACCCTCTCAGAAGCAAAGTAAAATGGCTATATGCAAACGGCATAAAACCAGAACAGCCTGGGAGTAACTCGCAGTCTGTTCAGGTTTTATGCTGTTTGCTGTTCATCAGTATCGTAAGGTTGGAAATGAAGCCTTTAAAACTTGAATCTATTAAGAAAGGTCCTCAATTTAATTTGATTTTCTAAGGGACTACCAACATTTCAAAATGCTTATCTGAGTGGTGAAGGATTAATACAGGGATAATGTGCCTTTTGATGAAATTGTTATTGAGGCTGCCGACCTATATTGAGGTTTACTTCGCCCACCATTGTATCCACATTTGGGATATAAGAGTCCAGTGAAAAACTAATTTAAACTATTATACTTATCAAAGATTTGCAAAGAAATATGTGTATAAATTATATAGCCTTCTTNTAAAGACACTACCCCTCTCATGACACCCTCCGGTATGCCAATTATCATCTCGTTAATTGATGGCAGCTGTTATGCAAACAAAGACGGATGCACTAAAAAAGTCTGCACTAAACAAACAAATATATATTAAAAACAAATTATTTGCATAAAAAAAAAAATCGAATATTCGAATATGAATTTTGGATTCGAATATTCGGCCGATTTTCGAATATTCGAATATTCGGTCCCATCCCTACATTAAATAAAGCACTTGTCTTATTATGTATTGTTTTTTTTTCAGTTTAGTTTTTGATATTTTCAAACCTATTGTTAGCTCATCTGAGCACATAGAGCTCATGGGGAGCTTTTAGGAGACCACGTAGTCCGTCAGTCAGTGCATGCGTTAACTATGTGTCTTCTAACGAGTTCTTCTCCTAAACCGCTTGCAGATTTTAATGAAACTTCTCATCCTAATCAGGCTTATGTAATATCGTATGTCACCGACGTTTTGTATTTGGCATGTTATATTGAATGGTGGTATCCTACCATGTTTGTTCAAATTATGCTCATTGGGTAAAAGTTGGCCCCACGCTGTGGATAAGTTTTTCCATTAAATGCATATAGTGAAAACTTTCACAAATCTCTAAAACCACAAGGCACAGAGGTTTGGTATTGGGTATGTAAAATAATATGGTGGTCCTCTACCAAGTTTATGCACAATATGTCTGCTAGATTCGAATTAGCCCCACCCTGGCGGTAACTGTTTTATTTATATCGGTGCTTATTTTGAAAGTGGTTGCATTCCCTTTAAAAACATGGCCACCTGGGGGTGCAATTTTCCTTATATTTATAAAGTTAACATTGTGAACACTCTAGAAGTTTCTTTTTGTGTTGAATATTCATGAAACTTGCTCAAAACATTTATTCTTATGATATCTCTGCCAAATTCAAAACCGGTTTTCCGAAACGTCACAAAAGCTGCTCAGAAAATTTCAGTTCCCTCAAGACTCATTTGAGCTACTTTGGGCTTACGGTCCTCTTGTCAACTTCTATTTACAATCAAGGCCTGCACTTAGGGAAATGTTCAAAGCTTAGTGTTAGATATTGGAAGTTTTTATACTTCCATGGTTGCAATTTTGGAAGTCATGTGGCAAAAACTGGATGCAAATATCTCCCAAACTTCCATATATGAAATCTCCTGTGTGTGTTTAGCACCCTGGACCAGATGGAGATGTTTGAGCAGCAGAGGGTGTTTAAGGTGGCAGACTACATCAAGATGGGGGAGTTCCTCAACATGTTCACCTTCAGAGTCATCTGGCAAGCCCTCCTGCGTAAGTGTGTGTGTGCTCGAGGGGTTTAATGCATGTGAGAAAAGTGTCGTCCCAGATTAGCCTGTGCTAGCACAGGTTAATCAGGGACGACACTGTCCGCCTAAATTGGATTTTTGCAAAAAGAGACTTTCTTTAAATTAAAAAAAATCATAACAGCAGAAAGTGTCGTCCCTGATTAGCCTGTGCGGACTTCTCAGGCTTATCTGGGACGACACTTTACGCACATGTATTAAACACCGTTTTCACAGAGCGAGGCTCATACATGTAATTCTTTGTCAGTTGCATCTTGGTGATCCTCCTATTTAAATGCACCTATATGTTTTCAACAATCCGTTTATTTCATAAAAGATTTTACAAATTAAATCAATGCAAATTGCTATGAATTTATACAGCAAGTGGTAACAGATACATGTACAGAAATGTAATTTGGCAACTTTCAAAGAAGTATTTAATACAAATCATATCATTTGTAATACTGAGTTCATTTTAACTTAAAGATTCAGTTTATGGTTTGACGAATATATAATTATTAGCTCACCTCATTGCTCAGGAGAGCTTTTGGGATCGGTCTTTGTCGGTCATCTGTCCGTCCGTCCACATTTGTTTGTAAACACTCTAGAGGCCACATTTTTTGTCCGATCTTCATGGAACTTGGTCAGAAGAATTGTCCCAATGATACCTCGATCGAGTTCGAAACTGGGTCATAAATTAGGTCACTAGGTCAAAAAAACTTGTAAACACAGCAGAAGTCACATTTCATGCCCAATCTTCATGTAACTTTGTTAAAATGTTTGTCTTAATGATATGTTGGTTGAGGTCAAAAGTGGTTTCCGTCCGTTGAAACACATGGCCGCCAGTGGGCGGGGCAGTTTTCCTTATTTGGCTATAGAGAAACCTTGTGAACACTCTAGAAGTCACAATTTTTGCCCAATCATCATGAAACTTGGTCAAAACATTGGTTTTATTAATATCTGGGACGAGTTTGAAAATGGTCCAGATCGGTGAAAAAACATTGCCGCCAGTGGGCGGGGTAGTTTTCTCTATATGCATATAGTGAAAACATGTGAACACTCTAGAAGACACATGTTTGGCCCAATTTTCATGAAATTTGGTCAGAACATTTGTTTCCTAGATACGAGAGTTGAGTTGAAAATGGTTCCAGTCCGTTCAAAAACATGGCCGGCGGGGGGGGGGGGGCAGT
>VMBQ01006671.1:0-21715 GCA_007657795.1 Dreissena rostriformis | reverse complement strand
TGCCTGTCTGTCTGTCTGTCTGTCTGTCTGTCTGTCTGTCTGTCTGTCTGTCTGTCTGACTGTCTGTCTGTCTGTCTGTCTGTCTGTCTGTATGTCTGTATGTCTGTCTGTCTGTCTGTCTGTCATTCTGTCTGTCTGTCCAAAACTTAAACCAATCTCAAAGTTTTGTCATAATTTTTGCAATATTGAACATAGCAACTTCATATTTGGCATGCATGTGCATCTCATGGACCTGCACATTTTGAGTGGTGAAAGGTCAAGGTCATCCTTCAAGGTCAAAGATCAAATATATGGGTCAAAATCGCTAAAAAGGGGGCTTTGTGTGTCTGACAAACACAACTCTTGTTATTCTTTCTATGCTTATTAGTTCTTAAATGTTTTCTCTTTTGAGATAAAAATAAATGTTGTCATCTTAGGTTGTTTTTATGCCCCCGGTAGGGTGGCATATAGCAGTTGAACTGTCAGTCCGTCTGTCAGTCTGTGTGTTCGTCCGAAAACTTTAACATTCGCCATAACTTTTGCAATATTGAAGATAGCAAATTGATATTTGGCATGCATGTGTATCTCATAGAGCTGCACATTTTGAGTGGTGAAAGGTTTAAAGTCAAGGTCATCCTTCAAGGTCAAAGGTCAAAAAACAAAATCCACAGGAAGTAACAAGCTTTAAAGGGATATATATATATATATTTCTATACCTGCCAAATGATGAATAGAAATTTTATTTCTAAACGGCGCAGTAGGGGGCATTGTATTTCTGACAAACACATCTCTTGTTTTGGTCTTTCTATGCTATTGACTTATTGTCAACAAAGAAAGATCCACTGTGTTTTTGTACTCTCCAGGGTATAATAGTTGAGGTGCCATTTGCGCCGTTTTTCCTGACCCAGATACTGGGCTATGGCTCCAGCTCTACGTACAGCTCCCTGGACGAGCTGCCCTCATTAGATCCGGATCTCGCTAAAAACCTCTCTTATACCAAGGTACAAATAGGATATTTAGCATGATATATTTAAAGAAATACTTTATGTTCAGTTAATATAATTGCTAATACTGTTGTGACTGAAGAGTTGCTTTTTGAAATATTTCATTAGGAACTATGTTTATACATGCTTTTCAAAATAATTGTGGATAAGAGGGTAAGTATTCAAATTGTAGTTTTAAGTATGCTTTTTAGTAAATTCTTTGAAATTTTGATAGAATGTGAAGCAAAATGGTCTTAAAATGTGTCAGTCATAGTTTTAATTGTATGTAGCATATGAGAAGGTGATGTTTTCTGTAACTTAAAGAGTATCCTTTACTTGCTTTTCTGTACTCTGTGTATGTTCATTACATTTGGGCCACGCTCTGTGAAAAGGGGGTTTAATGCATGTGCGTACAGTGTCGTCCCATATTAGCCTGTGCAGTCTGCACAGGCAGTCTGCACAGGCTAATCAGGGACAAAACTTTCGGCCTTAACTGGATTTTTGCTAAGAAGAGACTTTCTTGTAAAAGCGGAAAGTGTTGTCCCTGATTAGCCTGTGTGGACTGCACAGGCTTATCTGAGACAACACTTTAGGCACATGCATTAAACCCCCTTTTATCAGAGCGTGACTCATTTACTTTATGACTACTGGTTCTGGTGTTCAGCATTATGAAGGTGACGTGGGTGACCTTGACCTGACCTTCTGCTATGATGAGGACATCATGGGACGCCTGGAGACGCATGAGCTTGTACCAGGGGGAAAGGCCATACCCATCACAAATGAAAACAAGTAGGAATTCACACAGCTCCATAGGGGAAACTGAAATAAATTTCTAAATTTTACAAATAAAAAACAAAAAGGAGATTTGAGATGCTTGTAAATCCCCCACCACAAAGTGGGTCGGGTATTATTGGAATGCCCTTTGTCCCTCCATCCGTCCGTTAATCTGTCTGTGACACTTTTTGTGTCATCTCATATCTCCTGTACCTTTTGAAGGATTTTCATGAAACTTGCCTCAAATGTTAATGGCATTGACATGATGTGCAGAAGGCATTAGTCAGTCATTCGAGCTCAAGGTCAAGGTTGTTCTTCAATTTCAAAGATTTGAGCCTCCATTTTCCTATCAGCTCCGTATCTTCTATACCATTTAAAGGATTTCATGTAAGCATGAGTACGTCACGCCGGCTTAAGGTCAAGGTAAACCTTTAAGGCTAAAATTGTAAGCCTCTTTTTTTGTGTCACCTCCATATCTCCCATTCCCTTTGAAGAATTTTCATGAAACTTGGCTATAATGTTAAGGTTATTGAGACCATGTGTAGAAGGCATGAGTCAGTCCGTACAGTCTCAAGGTCAAGGTCATTCTTCAAGGCTAAAATGTTGAGCCTCCTTTCTTGTCTCTGCTCCGTTTCTCCCATTCCCTTTGAAGAATTTTCATGAAACTTGGCTGCAATGTTAAGGTTATTGAGACCATGTGTAGAAGGCATGAGTCACACCAGCTAAATATGTAGGTCACATTTGAAGGTCAATTGTTTTGCCTTCATTGTTTTTGTATCTCCTTCATATCTCGTATACTCATTAAAGGATTTTTAATGAAAATTGAATTTATTCAAGAAGACGCCCAGAAGTCATGAGTTTATCACTCTGACTCTAATGAAGGTCATCACTTTAAGGTCAAATAAATCTTGTCAGAGGATAAAGTTGTCTCTTGAACTGCCTTGTGGGATGAAAGTGGACACTATAAGATATCCATTAACCTTTATATTTTTATGCCCCCGGTAGGGTGGCATAAAGTGATCGCACTGTCCGTCTGTCCTTCTGAAATTCCGTCACACTTTGCATTTANGGAAAAAAAAAAAAAAAAAAAAAAATGCATGTGCATCTCATGGAGCTTCACATTTCGAGTGGTGAAAGGTCAAGGTCATCCTTCAAGGTCAAAGGTCAATTATTATTTTATTTTTTTTCAAAGCGGCGCAGTAGGGGGCATTGTGTTTCTGACAAACACATCTCTTGTTGTGTTATAACATACATTAAATTTCTGGTTGCAAACGGCCAGGAGTAAAAAAAATAATTGATACCTGTATTATGTATAACGTGATATATAATAATAAAAATCTGTAGAATTATTTTTAAAAGGTGTTAATCAATTTAGGTTGTTGTTATTGAAGTTCTATGTTTAAAAAACTTACATTGGCTCTGGAAATTCGTATTGTTTAAGTTTGATTTCTCATTGTGCAAAGGCATTCTATAGGCACAATAGTATAATCCATTTGTCTGTTAGAATGTTTTCTTCTTCCAAATGTCTTACGTCACATGCCATTACATTTGTCCATAATTACTATTTACCTCTTAATGAACATTGTGATATGTTTAATAATCATTCTGTGACCAGGATCCGCTATGTTCACCTGATGGCCCATTTTCGGATGTATCGTCAAATCCGGGAGCAGACCCTGGCTTTCAAGCGTGGCCTCAACTCCATTGTGACCCCTGATTGGCTGTCGGTGTTCTCTGCACCTGAGTTACAGAAACTCATCTCTGGGGACACTGCTGACATGGATATTAATGATCTCAGGTCTGTGGGGGGCTATTCTGGATATTTAATCAGATAAATAATGAATTTCATAGTTTTAATGTTCATTTTAACGAGTTAACTTATGAATGCTCATATTTGAATGAATCATAATTAATATAAATCAAGTATAAGCATTTTAAAATATGGTTTTCTTGAATGTTTGGTTTTTATAATTTATGATTTTCAGGGTTTTCCTGCTGATCGCCATTGTTATATTTGCGACCAATGTTCAAAAGTGGCGACAAAATGTTTAAACATTTAGCAACAAAAAGATCATGTATTGCCCGACTTTGTGACTGAATTTTTATTTAATGGAAAGAATCTTTGGGAACATCAAATATACTCATGGCTACTTGTATGCGTTTAAACTTTTGCCTTTCAGGAAGCACACACAGTACTATGGTGGTTACCATAACAACCACAAGGTTATCAACTGGCTGTTTGACGTTCTGGAAAAGGATTTCACACCGGCAGACAGGGCAGCATTTCTGAAGGTACGCTTTTAGTCATAGTCTTACAGAATGTGTTTGAACAAATAGCTTTTAAATAGCTGAATTCTGGATCTGCACAACTTTTGGGAAAAATAAGACATGCAATCTGTTCGTACAAGCAACGCTGCCTTCTAGTATCAACCATTGGTGTTTCATTCAGATAAATATAGGTATTATGGTGATTTTGAACATATTTTTAATGGGTCAGCATGATTTGTACCCTTACATCAGTGTGGTTTCCCCAAATCTTGTCAATTACCGAGTATGTTTATTATTAGTCATGCGTATTGATATTATGCCTTGATCAATGAACAGTTGTGATATCGCTAGTATTCTTTAATCAGTGTTTGTAACAATGTATATGATAAATGATTTCGGGGAACTGAGGAAAGTCTTCTTCTGTATATTCGTCACTGTAGATATTGCTTTGGCCCCAATATTTGTACATAAAAGTACATGCATGACATTCACAATATAGGTTATATACTTAACTGAAAGACAAGTATTATGCAAAAAAATAGCTTTAAATACATTTGAACTTAATATCCTACTTTTTTAGTTGATGGTCCTGATTTATCAAAGTGGAAAATATTGCAAGATATTCTGACGTTTTTTTGTTGTTGTTTTTTTCTAAAATAAATGCAGTAATCTTGAAGTTTTATCCTAGAATGCTATCATTGAAGTAATTTTTCTCCCAAAAGGTATTTTCTCACTTATTTTTTTTCTATTTAGATTTTTGGTGCATTTGGCAATATGTATGGACTATGGAGCAACACAGTTTGATTTTGTGAACACTGAAACCAACTACTTCTACAATGTCTGTATTCAAATATGTTAAATATTAGATATCTCAAAGGTCATTTGTGAGATACCAGCAACAAAGTCAAGCTGTAGAAAATCATAATATAAAATTGTATTAAGTATGGAGTCTTCAGCAATATCAGATGTACCAAGCTTTATCAATTTCACTGCGTAGTTTTCTACTCAAGTCTGCCTCTACCAAAGGCTTACATGTTCTTGTTGTATTTCAGTTTGTTACCAGTTGTTCCAAACCTCCACTTCTGGGATTTGCCCACTTAGAGCCGCCATTTTCTATACGATGTGTGGAAGTCAGCGATGACCAGGTATTGTATTTATAACAAAAGTCAATATATTTCTTATTGAAATATTTAGAAAATATATTAGATCTTGTAAAGGACTGTTATTCTCATTTGCAGGTAACATGTCCAAGTTATTGGTTGCTACAAGTTACTTTTTATGCCCCCGGTAGGGTGGCATATAGCAGTTGAACTGTCAGTCCGTCTGTCAGTCTGTGTGTCCGTCCGAAAACTTTCACATTGGCCATAACTTTTGCAATATTGAAGATAGCAACTTGATATTTGGAATGCATGTGTATCTCATAGAGCTGCACATTTTGAGTGGTGAAAGGTTAAGGTCATTCTTCAAGGTCAAAGGTCAAAAAACAAAATCCAAGGGAAGTAACAAGCTTTAAAGGGAGATAATTTCTATACCTGCCAAATGTTATATAGAAATTTTATTTCAAAGCGGCGCAATAGGGGGCATTGTGTTTCTGACAAACACATCTCGTGTTAATGATTTAATGAAAGATTTAATCAATGAAATTCATTTTAAAATTTTGCCCCACTAATGCATTCACTGAGCTTCGAATTACACCTATAATGTAACAAGCAATAATATTTGTCAATCCTTTTAAGTTGAGATCAAGTTGACATTAGTCATAATGGTATATGATTTGTCCTTGTGATAGACATTCAGTCTTTTAGTTGGAGTTCAAACCTCCACACCCCCCCCCCCCATCCCAAGTGGTCCTTTGAAGCAGTACAGTTTACCTTGAATGAGCGTTTAACAGTCCCATCTTTCTTAAATAAAATCTTGATATCCTCCTACACTACACAGGATACAGGTGACACAGTAGGGTCAGTTCTTAAAGGTTTCTTCAACATCGGACGCAGGGAACCAGTTGGTAGACTGCCCACTTCCTCCACATGTTTCAACCTTCTCAAGCTGCCCAACTATCAGAAGAAATCCACCATGAGGGACAAACTGAAATATGCCATACACTCAAACACAGGCTTTGAGCTATCATGAAATCTGGCATTTAAAGTGATGCTACATTTTGTGATAACCAGACAGGTGGATGGTGATGATATCAAATATTAAGGTAGCTGCAGATGTAATGCCGTTCTCCCAGATCAAATTGTAATGTGTATAATATAAGGCTTCGAAATTTGACATGATAGTCATCAACCTTTATGAGCGTAACTTCAACTTGAATTGGTCCCATCATTTAATGTTTTGGTTTGATTGTCTTTCCAAAAATGTCACAGGTTGTTAATAAGCATTTAAATCATGAATGTATGTTAAGCAAAATGTATTCAAATGAAATCAATCTAATTGAAAAAGAAGTTTATATCCATGCCAGTGTCAATAGAATTTTACTGAGCTAATAATATTCTGGATCCAGTGAGATCTGTTTGCCTTACATTGAAAATGCAAAGGTTTTATTTTCTATTAATGGTCTAATGCAGTGCGTCATTCGATTTTCGGATCTGCAATTTAAATCTGTCAAAAACTTTTTATTGTATAATTATTTCAGGTGTAATTGCTTAGCATGCGAAGGTTGTCTTATAATACTCAGTTATACAATGTATGCTTAAAATCTGCTGTATTTAAATGTGTGTAGTCTTCTTTTTCCCTGTGTCTTGTATCTACAGGTTCATTTAAAGAACCTAATAATTTACCAAAAAATGTAGACACTCTGTTGTCAATCTGCATCAAAATCAAACATGAACATTTCTTGATTCTTGATACATGCATCTGTTCTTGCAAACCTTATTGTCGTATGACTGTAACTGTATCGTATCATTTTGTCAGATCCTAAACTTGGTCTTGTTTATTTGTTAATTTAACAGGATTCGTTTTCTTAAATATATACATATTTTAGATCAGATATTACAAAACATTTTTCATGTTTATTTAATGTTAAAATTCATTACAAATGTTATACATTTTGATCTTTGCAATATTATTTGAAAATGTCTTACCTAAACCTTTTGAAGCAAATATTTTTTAGTTTTGTTCCTGAGGTTTAATATTGAATCAATGTCTGGCCAACACCCAAAAGAAATGACATGTACCATTCCCTTGTGGTTAATTTAGTATTATGTTGATGCATGAAATGCCTTTTTAACATGTACGATTAGATATATCAAAAAAGTATATGTAAATGTATCATTAAGTTATATTTTTATTATGATACCTTATGATTACTTATGTAAATAACTACATGATAAATGAATTTTACCATGTTATTTAAACGTTATTTTATGTGGAATTGTATTCAATGAAATCATTATTTTTGCATTGATTCTATATATATATATATCTTGTTATTTCTTATTTTATAAAGTCATTTTTGTTTTGTTTTCAAGCTATGCCTGTGAGAAGAATGTAATAAAATCGCAAAAGCATTTGTTTCCTCAAGTTATAATCCTTGATACTACATGTTCAATTACTTCCCCTAAATAATATATATAGAAAAAAGACCTTCACATTATACGCGCCATTGTTTTTTAAGTCCTCAATTTTACCTGAGTCTCTCTTCAATCTTGAAAAAGCCTCAATACAGAACAGAAGTTGCACATGTTTTGTAAAGCTATTTCAGATGGACGTACCTGGAAGTAAGGCTTATACTCAATGCGTGAAACGTTAGAAGACTGAAGCTTGTCATAGTCTAAAAGATGAAAGAGCTCAATATATGCAATTCATGAATGATTTAGGGTTACAGATTAGCAAGTAAGAACATTAATTATTCCTTACTGGCCTTTGACCAGTGATGTCTCCTGCTCTAGGAGATTGAAAGTAGTGATGATGGGGAGACCACTATCAAATGGCTCTTTCAAAAGCTAGATTGCGTTTGATTTGTGGCATCCAAATTTGACTCAAGTACAAAAACTAGAGAAAAATCCTACGCAAATTCGATGGGACTAAAATTGATTATGTAAATAGTATTAACAAAGAGCAAATGCCTTTAAAAAAAATTGGTTGGAGAATATTGGTCCATAAAAGTTAGATCAAAACAATAGTTGCACTGTGTGAATCAAACACAAATTTCATCAATATTTATAATTGTTCCAGAATCGTATTATATGTATCAAGAATTATGTTTACGACTTTACATAAATTTGGTATTAAAACAAATATGTAAACTCACCATACATGTACATAGAATGCAACTACATAAACACACATATTTAAAAAAAAGATAAAATTGGGGACACAGACTAGAGAAAATTCATGATTTAATTACGAACTTTCACTGGAGGAAATTAAACAGTGACAAAACAAAATAAATAAGAAAAAGTAAATGTATGTATAAGCTGACCGGTGCTTTGACGGTCATGCATTACTGCTAGTCAAATACGACATTGAATCCACAGAAAAAGACAAAGATGCCTACCGCCTCTGTGTTGTCATTTAGCTTGGACTGCTACATTGTGAGTTTTTAATATCGATCGGTGGTTGAGACGATACCTAGATATTAATTTACCTTCCCAAATATGATCTTATATCATCAATTATTTAAATAGTCTAGGAATATGTCTTTTTTAATGCATTCTATCACAATCACTACATTGAATATAACCATTGCTTTTAATCCGTCATAGATTAATGTGTGAAATTTATGTCATCGGACAAAACTTTTTGTTTGATAAAACACAATTTCAGTGAAACGTCCTAATAAAGGTAAGTCGTAGCCTACTACAGGTAGTACTACCGGTGATGAAACAGCTCCCTGGAGGATATTTTATCAACAGATCATTTGTTTGTCATCTCTAGATCCAGTTATACGGTTTCATTAACATGATTTTAGCTTAAAAATCAAGATTTATATAATGCCAAGTCCTTGTAATGGGAAATTCTTGGCGGTGACGTGAGAAGAATGAACGCCTTCATAAAATGGGTGTTTGCCGATTGTAGATGAATTTGTAAGGTCTGGACTTGATAAGAACAGCTTCAGATGCACTTGCTGGTGCAGGTTTCTTTTTTGGGTGCTTTTAAATGAATTTCATGTCTGAACTGATTGAAGAGGTGATGATGATCTTTATTACCATTTAAACCTAATTAATCTACATAAAACACAAACAAACAGATGCCCCCACATTCAATTTATGTCTCTAAACTCTGCATATGCCTTTGTTTTTTTACCTAAAAGTGTGACCTTGCATTTTGAGGTAATAAGGCCAATGCTATAAGCCACACTAAGTCTCGCAGCAGTCATTTGTTTTCAGTTATCTTAAAATTGCATGATGAATGACAAAGTTGCAGCCCCGACGAGCTGTTTTATGGCCCATTCGACCTTTGAGCTCTAATTGTGATCTTGACCTCGGAGGAAGGGAGACAGGTTTTACACACAGAAAGCACTCTCCAAATTGGTGGTATTTAGTGGTAAAATATTTTTTTAAAGCAGTATGAATGACAAAGTTACAAACTGGACAAGCTGTTTTATTGCCAAATTTGACCTTTGAACCCTTAATAGTGAGATGAGTGTTGCATTTTGTCTTCTGATGGATTGCATTTGTGTCAATTGTTTTTACAATCCATCTTTATATATATATATATAGCAAAGTTATGGCTGAGACAGGAATTTTCCAGACGCTTTATAACAAAAATTTACCTTGAACTCTATTTGTGACATTGACTTAAGAGGTAGGGAGAGTGTTACATTTCGTATCATGCTACATTTGTGTCTTGTTATTTAAAAATCCATTATTACTATATGGCAAAATGATAGCTGTGACAGGAAATTTTGAAAACAATTACCGCATTCCAAGGGGGGGGGGGGGCTTTAAAAAAAATTGAACATATTTTTTAAGATTCCAGTTCGGATATTCTTGTTTACTGTGCCAGATTTAATAATTTAAGTTAAGATTTAAAAGAGATAAATGAACAGAGGGAATTAATTTTGGTTTATATCTCTTTAATAATATTGCACATTATTTATTAGGATCACAAAATACATCTTAACAAAAGTAAAAATTAAACAACTGTAAATCAACAATAAAAATATAATATTCATTCTAATTGTAAATTCTGGTTTTGTTATATTGTAAGAACACTTCAAATATTGTGTACAGATAAATGGCAAGACAACGTACATCTAAACAAACACAATTGGAAAATAAAAATAAATTGTTTTGTATAGAATTTTTTGCTACACATAATTGCCCACAACTTTAAAATCATAACAATACTCAGGATACATTGATTCCTTAGTTGGAAATACAAGCAATCGCCAGATTACACTGGAGTTAGAAGTGTAATGTTAATTGTTCTAAACATGATTTTGTTTTCAAAATCCCTCTGATTTTGATTGCCATATATAAATAAATTACCATGTTAGTTCCATATAACAGTTAAATTTTCATTTTTGTAGGCATTAAACAAAAATGATTTTACGCTTCAGTGCACAATTTTATATTGTCACATAATATTAAAAAATAATCCTGTTTGTAAAAAGTGTTCCTAATGACAAACCTTTGCAATCATATAAATAACGCTCCAATGATCCGTTTTTGCTTAGTAAAGGAACAAACATTGAGAAACATGGCAATCATTGCAAAACAACAGCAAACAACAAAGCAGTTTGACATAGGTGGAATGATTCATTGAATGCACGATGGGACTCTGGAATGGTTATAGACCTAAATACATACATCTAGAAGTACATACACTTGACAACATGTTAAATATGCACCACAGAAAAACATGTAACATAACTTCTCTAATTATTTCAGCAGACAAATTAAGTATGGAATTATTTAATATTTTTATACATTTACACTCACGCTTGAATGCCTCAAATAACTTTAGGGAAATATGTAATTCATATTATTAAGAAAATAACAAAGTGTGATTTCTTTTGAATGTTTGGTTTCAACAATAAGGATTTCTATTGAAAATGCCTGTTAATGCAGATGTAAACAGGTCCATGTTATATAAGTAAATAATTGTCACAAATGTTAAGAAAAATGATAAAAAAATAATATATCTCTAACTAAGTATGCCTGATCAAACAATTTGTGAGATCAGTTTAATAACAGGTTGTCACTAAATATAGCCCTTTACACAGATGAAAGCAATACTTACTGAAGATAGCTTAACACTCTTAAAAGCACAGTTTTTAAAAACAATAGAAAGAGATTTCTAACTATATACATTTACTGCAGGTTACATTTATGCACATTTAATGAAATAAAAAATGTGATCAAACTTTCACATACTGTTGCTGTAAAAATAGATTCATTACAATATAGTATTAAATGCTGTTTTTTTATTAAAATATAACATCGTATAGAAAAGTTATTTACTTGAGACTGGACAGAATGTCACTTGAATACAAAATACAGTGTTTAATATGGATTAAATAGAAACACATTTCTCTTATGTTCAAATATTAAAATTAAACATCTTTTTTTATACATAAGTAACGGATTATTGAAAAAGAAAAAAACTAAAAAGAACACATTATAGGTTACTGGCAAATTCTTTCTCCTGCCTTTATATTCTTCATTTAATGTTTCTTAAGTAAAGTTGTTTTTAAACGTCATACATCAGGTTTTGTTCTACTGAACAATTCATACAAAACATGTAGATAAATTAAGCAAGAAAGTATTTAATAATAATGGTTATTTCGGTTTTAAAATGGTCCATTTTTGTAGATTTAACAATTCATAAAATATATGTAGCATAAGAAATCACTGTATTAAGCTGATATTCAAAAGATTAGTATCAAATGATGTCCTTTACCGACAACTGATTCCTTTTCCTTTACCGTCCTTATAAATGATACCATCAAATGATACCATGACAATGATATGACCTCAACTGCTGCATTACACACAACACTGGCATACAGATGACCTATGGTAAGTGAGGATCACATGATGGGTGGTTCTTTGGGATCTAAGACATCTGTAACAAAATTTAAAATGTAAATATATAATATATAATATATATTGATAAAGAGCAACTAAATTAACTAGTAATTTTTCAAATGCGCATCAGATTCAGTAAAGAACAACTCTATGAAACTTGAAAATACGGGTGTGCAACTATGCATTGGTATAGAACAGCTCCAAGAAAATTTAAAATACCAGCATGCATGGGACACAACTCAATACCAGCTTAAAATTGAAAAGCCAGACCCTTACCTGCAATAATCCTATGCCAGGGCAGTGTGACGTAGGTGAGATAGGCGTTAAGAGAGACGCTGTTGGCCCTCCGGCGCTCTTTGAACCAGTGCCACGCCTGCCCGAAGGACTTCCCCCAGAACCCGTTGTACTGCTCTGCATCCTCAAGTTCTGGGTAATGATCAGGGGAGATAATCTGAGTCGCGTCATGCAAAAATGGGTCATATTTTACCTTTGGCCAGCGTATCTCTGGACCAGCCTATGCAATCGTGCATTTAAGTCAGGAGCTACCCTGTCCGCTATTGAGACCACAAAACCTTGCGTGACTTTATAGCAGACATGGTAGCTACTGTCCAGACTGCCTGAATGACTGGTCTGGATTTACGCTGGCCGCATATGGCATTTTTACATGACAAGGCTCATATGAACAGGCATGTATTACAGATTGATATGCTTTGGTAGATATGAGAAATGCATGATTCTAAGATTAATCAACAATGGCTTATCATTGTTTAAACTTTCTTTAGCCACATTCTCCGTGCTACTTAAAAATTATCCTAGTTTAAGCTATTTAATGGGGTTCTACAGAGAACAAATTAAAGCCATAGCAGAATTGTATTAGCCAAATCAGTAGCCATGAGCCTTAAGTAAAATTGTGGCTAAAGAATTTGCAACTCATGTATAGATATAGTTTCTGTAGATTGGTCAAATTATTATATTAAATACATGCCATGTATATTGTAGTTTTTTTCATGGAACATACATCATGTGAATAATAATTTACTATAATGATTTAAGTTTCGAGCAAGTGCAAGAGCATGCTGCCATTTCTGACAGTCTATGATTATTTTTTTAAATCTCAAAATAAGCCTCATTAAAAGTATTGTCCAGCAAGAATTCTTGCTATATTGTGGCTTTGGTGTTCAATGATCAAATAACAGTAAAGATGCACTTGAAAATACCAAAATTCATGGAACCTGGACCTCTGGCATTTGAGATGACAAAGTTTATCTGTACATAAAAAGCAAATGAATGCGATCACAGCCCACACACCGTCATGCAAGGTCCCTGCCTCAACTTCCTGTTCGTTGCCAATGACATCCACATTTTCAGTTTCTGAACGTGACTTTTTCACCGAGCGAAACATGAAAGACTTAATTGCTTGACTAGGGTCGCTCATTCTGCGTTGAGTGTAACCGTTTTGCTGCAAGGGGAGAGAATGCAGGTGTACTGAGGGTGTGCATGGGAAAATTACTAGCGGAAATTACCACTGGGATTAATATAGAAAAGGAGTGTTAAGCTTAATTACTTTGTTTTATGTTAGCAAAACAACACAACGATACTCTTTTATCAATATCAACCCACGGGAAAGTGGGTAGGGTTAACCCCAGGAATTGACTTGTCCATATGTCTGCCTTTCTGAGACAAAAAAAATCCATATGTCAACCTTGCTGAGACAAAAAATATGTCAATATTATTATATGTCTGCAATCACTTTCAGTCTAATGTGCAATATATGTCAGTTGTCACCACTTTGGAATTAAATATACATTCAAATATCACTAATAGTTGTGTTATTTTTAACTTTTTTGCTAGTCATGTACATGAATATGACAGATTATGAAACAATTGAAACTTGTCATCAATTAAATAACCCAAACTGAAACAAAGCATAAACACATTTTCCCCGTTTCCACAACATTGACCGAAGTGTTTGATCTCTGATTAAAACAATACAGAAATGCCAAAGTCTGGCAGTAAAAATAATCATCATTTCATAAATTCAACTTGAAAATTGATGAAGTTCCCTCAATGATATCAGGGAAATATGGAACTAAACATTAACATGAGATAATATTGAGTCTGCGAAGAGTGACCAAATCTGCTTAAATTCATTGATACATGGCAATAAAATGTGATTTTTCTTACCAAAAAAAACCCATCTGTCTTTAAAATGTAAGTCTCATCAGTCTTTAAAATTAAAGGTGTTAACATGATTGAAATGGACAAGTACACATCTGTGTGGCTTAACAGTCATAACTAATCATTTAAAATCATAAACATGTCAATAAATAAAGTTGTTCTTTTCCGTTAAATTAGTATGGTTCCTTACACCATTTGGGATGAGGTTCCTTACACCATTTGGGATGAGGATGACAGGAATATGATTAATAGTTAGGTGCTGCATATACAATGCGGGGAATCACGTGGTCAAAATTGAGAAAAAATGGCCGCTGATGCCTCGCTAAGAGGCAGAAATTGAGTCTTCAAACAGGTAAATCTACCTTATTACTTACTTGTCTGGATAAATGTGGCATTTGTATAATAATGTGAACATGAAAAAATGTAATCTGTTTACCTTTATTTTCCTAAAACAAAACATTTTTTCACATTAGGTATGATTTTTTTAATTTATTTTACAAATATTATAATAAAGGTGTGCATGTAAACTACCTACACACACAATTTCTGTGTAATACCTCCTTCAAAACAATCGTTATTGACTGGAAACATTTTTTGGTAACAGTGACCTTGACATTGACCGAACCAGCTCCAAATGCAATCCCAAGCTAGGTCTTAACCCTTTGCATGCTGGGAAATTTGTCGTCTGCTAAAATGTTGTCTGCTAAATTTCTAAAATTAGCATTTTCCTTGATTTGTTTTCAAAGAATACTATCAGAATAGCAAACAGTTTGGATCCTGATGAGACGCCACGTTCTGTGGCGTCTCATCTGGATCCAAACTGTTTGCAAAGGCCTTCAAAATCCGGTTCCAGTGCTCAAAGGGTTAATATAATCTACAGTACCTACATACATAATTTGCATGCCGTTTCTCCATCAAAACTCAGTGGCTACAGTGACCCTGACCTGACTAGCCCAAAATACAATCCGAATCTAGGTCTTCATGCAAGCTTAATTTATGAAAAGTGTCATAAAGATCAGTAAATACAGTAAATTGAGTGGAAACCACCTATTAAACAGCAGACACGATTAATTTGGCAAATTTCTGATAATTCAAGGGCCATAATTTAGAATTGCTTCAAAGGATCTAGCTTTTGTTATCAAAGTTGGTTCAGATATTATGCCCACAAACCTCATCACCAAGTTTCATGATAGGGCAATTGTAACTGTTTGATTTAGAGAATGGACAATGTTAATTTTCAAGGACCATAATTTAGAAAAACTTTAGCAATCTGGCTGGTTATCAAACTTGTTCAAGATAGTATACCTCCAAAAATTATCAAAAGGTTTTCGTAATAACTGGATTTAAACAGAGACATTGAGGAAACATGATTCTCCTAGACCTGGAGCTGCCCACCATGGGTGTTTCCAAAATACCCCTCCCTTTTTTTAAATGGGTATATAAAAAACCAACAAACTCCAAAACATCCCACACACCAGAACGAAAAACCAATTCATTGACAGCATGAAGCATTATAGCATACATTGCTCATACCTCTTGCTGGTCAGACTCAAAATCATCAGAAGGAAAATTCTCAAGATCCGGGGTTTCGGCACCAGAACCCTTCACTCTCGATACAGCGATCTCCGCAAACCCCTTGCCTCCCGGTCCCCGCATTCTCACAAACTCCACCCGCTTGTGGGTCTTGCTGATCCATCCCATGGACATCTTCTGTGCCATTTTGGTTGTAAGACTGGCCTGCAAGGAAATATACTAGTACATGTCAAAACAGCAACCCTACAGTTTTTTTTAACCAAACATCAATCATAGTCAAAGAAACGTACTAACATTAAAATGTTTCAGTTTACATTTTATTAATAGTTAATGAATAAAAAACAAGAGCTGTCACCATAGGATGACATATGCCCCCTTTTTCCACATTTTTGTAAACCTAAACGCAAAGTGTTTTTCCACATTTTTCGAAACCTAAACGCAAAGTGTGACGGAATTTCAGACGGACAGTGCAATCACTATATGCCCACCTTCGGGGCATAAAAATAGGTATAGGCAAACAAGCAGCGAATTCAACGACTATTTAATACATCTGGTAAAGAACCCTAACAGAAGAGCCCATTTAGCTTAAATCATTTAATTAATTAAAACTAATGACATTCGCTTACAAAGACACTAAAATAACGGCACATAGTACTTTTTCATATATAATTGTACAATCACAGATTGTAATGTGAAGCAACAGCTACAAAACACTCAACAATTCTTACTCTGGCATCATAAACTTTCTTTAAGTTATCAAAGCGTATTGATCCAAGGAAAATAACGCCCTGATATGCGCCATCCCTGTCTGAAGCTATTAGCTGCACTGTAACTAGCTCGCTGTCTTGCACAACTATATCTGTGAATGCCTGAAACAGAATAGGCCAAGGCAATAAACTTAAAACAGACGTCACAAGAGATTATAATGGTTATCATTATGGTAACTAGCTCACTGTCTTGCACAACTATATCTTTGAATGCCTGAAACAAAATTGGCCATGACAATAGACTTCCAACAGAGGTCACCAGACGTTGTAATGGTTATGGTGCCCGCATTACTAAAGGGAGGTCCCAGGTTCAATTCCCATTATAGGAGTTTTCTCAGGATCAGAACACAGCAAGCACTGAAACTTCACAGAAGATGTCTCTGTACATGAACACACAAGGTTTTTGCCTTAATTGGGCAAACATTAGCCACACTCTGGGAAAACCAGTGTGTAAAGTATCGAAACGGATTAGCCTGTGAAGTCCAAACACACTTGTCAGGGACAGAACTTTCTGCTTTTAAGGAATATTTTGTTTGAAGGAAGTCTCTTCTTAACAAAAATCCAGTCAAGGCTGGGACAATACTTTAGACATATGCATTAGACCAGTTTTCCTCGAGTGAAGCTCATTTCCAATCATCCAGCTACACAAATGTTTCTAAATTTTACATTTTGAAATTACCTTGTGCTTTTTTGTGTAGATACGAGTTGAGTGTGAATATTTATTGGTAGATTCATTTGACATAGTTCTATATTCAATGTCTTGATTGGCTTGGAACTTTAATGTAAACAGATATATAAAAATTGAACTACACATATGAAATCTAAACAAGAGCACACCAGATTTAAACAGCTTTGTTTTATATATTGCTTACATAATGTATTTCAATCAGACTTGAATATTGTTTTTAAGATAATGTCAAAATAGGACAGGAATAAGGTTTTTAGAGAACTTACATATATTTCATATAAATTAGATTTAATGTTTAGTTAATATATAATTCACAACAAATAAACACAAACCTCTTCAAAATTATCAACTGTAAAGAATATATTTGGATAACAGATCTCCTCTTGCGTTCCCTTGCTGTCCATCCGTCTTTTACTGGGTGAGGCATACACTCTCTGAAAAGATATTTGAAGTTAAACTTATCATTATTAAGTTATTGAAAATAAGTAGTTTAAATAAATGAGAATTTAAACTTTTCAATTAAAATTAATCATTGCATTTTTATATCCACTTCAAAAATCCAGTCTAAATAAATGAGAATTTCAACTTTTCGTTTAAAATTAATCATTGCATTTTTATAATATGCACTTCAAAAATCCAGTGTAAATAAATGAGAATTTTAACTTTTCATTTAAAATTAATCATTGCATTTTTATATCCAATTAAAAAATCCAGATGTGTTATGAAAAACTGTGTTTGCATGAAGGGCTTACCTGTGAATACTTTTTGAGACATTGTAAATGTTTTTCTGCTGTTCTAGTGCACACAGCACATGTCATTGTGTAAACAAACTGAAAACACAGACATACAAGTTATTTATGTTACAGGTATACATGTTGTTTGAGTTAATAAGACTTTTGTACAAGAAGGAGAAATATTAATTTACTTTCGATTGTTTTTTATATGGCTGTGAAACCTCAATTTTCTGGTAACAAGGTAAATCTTCTGGATTGGAAACCCACATTATAACAAGTCATACAATTAGTCTTGATATTTACTTCCGTATGTTTGTTTATCTTTAAAGACAGGAACAAGATGTACATACCTGATGGAGAATGATATTGAGGTAAACCGTTTCTTCCCAATTTATGGTTTTATCCTCAAATGAAGGTTGCTTCTTGGAGTCTTTTCTATATACCTCAATTTCTGCCTAAAATATTAACATTCATTTTTTTTTATTTCTTCAAGATGAATATTTTCAGATGCCACATATTTAAAAGGTAAAACTGAATTTTAAGGGTATCTTTTTGAAATAGACAAATACATAACAGTATTCTAAAAATAAAAATATAATAATTGTTTACAATAAAATTCGTCATATAATTCTAATACATTTACAGACAGGACTGTAATTATTATTTACATCAATTATCTAAATCAGAATCATTATTTCCTTTACTATTTTGTGCACTTCCGGTATACAATTTTATACACTTTAACTTCATTTGATTCGCAGGCAAGTGCATTTAATTTCAATCGGATAGTTCTAAAGATTAACGCCAAACCCAAAAAATGTTTAATTGATGGTGTGTTTGAAATTTTTTGACAGACAGCAATTAAAATATGGTTCCTGTCAGACAACCTCACCTTTGGTAGTAATCGATGTTCAGCCCTTTCTTTTCGAACATAAAACAGCATGTCATCTCTAGTTCCATCGGAGGTTTCGTTAGTAAGGAAATATCTTTCAAACAAACTCGTCCAGAACTTTACAGTTCCATCTGCGATGAGTTCATATTCTGAAACAGTCAATATAATATTTTGATTTGTTTTTAAAGATCATTTACTGTTTATGCTTAATATCTGGACATGTTCATTCATTATTCTGTTTTCAAGAATTGTAGAAATAAATAGTTACAATGTCAGCAGAGTTGATTATTCAAAATTATATTGCAGTTTGTGAGGACAAGATCCCACCAACTGTCCCAGCAGTTTGCCAGACAGTACTTTGATACTTAAATTGTTCCAGGAATACACAGCCAGAGTTGGCTTAAAAGATGAATGGTTGGAGTGTACTGTACATGATGCACAGTGCGAGTATTGTTAAGATGGTTGAGGAATCTACACTAAGAATTATCCCTCTACTAACTCTATACATGTACATACAAGGCCAGTACTCTCTTATAGTTAAATGCTATTTACTACAGAAGCATCATTTCATAAGCTGAAAATTCCAACATCCATTGAACAATAAATCTACATAAAAAATGTGTATTAAATAAAAGCTATTATTTAATACACATTTTTTTATGTAGATTTATTGTTGAATGGATGTTGGTGTTTTGTTTAATACACATATTTATGTTAAACATCAATTTCTCATGCGAATGGTGAAAGTGATAAATCATATGAGCCTAATATTCACGCAAACTCTTGATGAGAGTCATAAGACATGAATAAAAGCTCAGAGCATTCAATAATAACTATTTGACAGTCAATCCGTCAAACACTTTAAGGGTTTGTACACTGAATTGTACGAACAAACTACGTAATCAAACCTCCAGAAATAGAAAACGTTGTTGTTTCCCGCTTCCTCTCTTCTGCTATCACTGCCAACATATGCTGTAGTGAACTACTGGTCTTCATTTCACTTTCGACATCTTCCACTTCATCTCCGTCCGCCATGTTTTTTTTAACTATCCGGTATAGTTTTTATATTTCAAGATCGGTTACATTCTACTATTGTCTTAACGCTGAAGGATTAGATCTATGTCCATAAGGAGGTAAAAGTCGTATAAGTCAAGCACAATGCCACAATGAACAGATATGAAAATGATTTATTGGAGCACTACACAAGGAGTAGACATAACATGCTGACTTAATCGGAATTACCTCTAGTGAGGCTGGTGCTTTATTTCTTAGATCAGAGGACCTACACAAACAGAGGTCCATGTCATGGTTTTCATCTTGCACACACGGAATCATAGCTATCGGTCGGAAATGCAGTTAAGTTGAATTTGTTGTGGAGCAGTCCATTTGGATATGACAATTGTTAAGTTTGATAAATCTTATATTAGTTTTTGCCACTTTTTGAAAACCAAATCAGTTGAGAAGTCCTAAACTTTGCAAATATTCGTTAGATTTGTGTCCGGGGCCAAAGTAATGGATGTGTTCCGACTTAAACAAAATCTAAACTCGCCAAGTCTAAAAAACGTTTTCATATATGATGATCGACTGAGACTTTATAACATTGTCAAAACAGTGAAGGCTTCAATCAAGTGAAATAGCCCATGAACTTAGAAAAAAACAACACGCAGCGATGTCCTCTCTGGACAATCTGTTCCACATCAATGTTGAAGTTGACTTTGCTGCGCTTGGTTTAAATGACATTGAGTAGGTTAAATCGGAGTATGAGATCGCAGTCCAAGACTGATACGTGACTTCAAAATGTGCCTGATTCAACTGTAAATAACAATGTAAAAAACATAACTCATGACCAGCTTTACTGTATACATAAAACTATTGGTAGACGTTACGTCCGGTTGCAAGTATATAACCAGATCGATTTCATACTGGCGCCGCAACTGTTCAAGCCCAGCATCAACAATGCGAACACAAGAACGTTTCCAGGCGCATGAGTAAGTGCTCACCACCATCAAGCTGAAGTTAAAGAGCAAGCACATCACGAAGAACCCTCGCGTTAGATTTGACTTGAATTAATTGAAAGATCCAGTGATAGTAGTTTGAGGTACTTCAATCACAGATAGGTGGCAGGCCTAAACATCTTAGACAATGACATCGACACCATAACTACCAACATCAAGGATGTCCTACTGTCATCGGCCGAAGAAGTGCTTGGGAAAGAGACAAGGAAAAACAAGCCACACAGAAAGTGAACAGAGAGGTAAGGAAGAAGATGGAAGAGGCCAAGGAGAAATGGATTGAGGAACAATTTACCATCATCGACAAAGAGATGACCGCAGGCAGCATTAAAAAGGCCTAGAGCACCCTCAAAACCCTCACGAAGACCAGTCAGCCCAAGGTCAGTGTTATATCAGACGCTGACGGGAATCCCCTTACCGAGAGTTCCGCAGTCTAAACAGGTGGACTGACAAGCTTCAAGAAGACTCCAGTCTCCTTCAGAACGATCCCAGACCAGAAGCGGACGTCTCTTCCGAGCTGAATAAACATGGAGGAGAGGCAACGACTGCAGCAATAACGGCACTATGCCAAAAGATCTGGGAGGAGAAGAAGTGGCCCAAGGAGTTAAACCAGTCACTAGTCATACCCCTACCGAAAAAGGGCAATCTCAATTTGTGCGAGAATTACCGCACCATTAGCCGCATCAGTCATCCCAGCCAAGTCACGCTTCGCATCATCCTTGATCGATTTAAAAGTACGGCCGAGGAATTGCTGGTCGAAGAGCAGGCTGGATTCAGAGCTGGTCGGAGCACAGTGGAACAGATCTTCAACTGGAGAATCATCATTGAGAAACACCTGCAACACCAACGTGAGATTTTCCACAACTTCATTGACTGAAAGCTTTCGACCGCGTGTGGCATGATGGCCTATGGCATGTCAATAAAGGAT
>VMBQ01006670.1:38232-53472 GCA_007657795.1 Dreissena rostriformis | reverse complement strand
ATGAGCGGTCTGCACCCGCTAGGCGGTGCTCTTGTTCCGTATGTCGTTATATTAAAACCATAAGTCCAGTTGTCTTGTTTTTTTTACCCACTCATTGTGAACTTGCTCAAAACATTAACCACTTGTGTTGTTCTATTAATTATCTTGGGAGCATTCACAAATAATTGTGTGTGGTAAACAAAAATAAGGCTTCCAGATGTTTGGGCATTTTTCCATATAAGCCTATTGTTTAACCTTGTTTACACTTCCTGCTCATGACAGTATAGTCCTTTGTGTCTCAGTTGAGCACCTTTGGGTTTTTGGCCCACTTCTATGCTGTTCGTTGTTCGTCTTGCAGCCATCATTGTTGACTTTTTAAATTTCATTGCAGTTGTAAACTTTCAGAGGATAATAGACAAAAGTGTGCATTTCTTGTATAGTTTATATGAGTTTTTATTTCTAATATTAGTATAAATGATGTTTTTCATCGTTACTAAAATTGGACTTAGGCTCTAGGCAGTGTATTTAATGTAAATATATATAGTTTCATTTGGTTGAACGGTTTGATACTCTTTTTCATCCAACAAATGGGGACAGTTAGACATTACTAGTACTATAATTGTTATTTCAAACAGAACTTCTTTTCTTTTGCTCTCTATTCCATATTAACTTGTTTAATACAAACACTAACATCTTTAATATTGCACTAACCGCTATTTCAATCCTCAATGTGCATTTTTATCAGGAGTTCATTCCTCACCCAAACCGTTACCAAGGAAACGGGCCACTCTGGAGTGGACAGGTAACCAGCATGGTTCACTGTTAGCTTTGTGGAACAGTGTAAAAATTGGACACTCTGATATAGCATGGTCATTATTATGTATTTAATATAGAATTAAGGTGCATGTGTCGATTCTTGGAATGTGACCATCTCATGATCAGAAGCCTGCCTTTAAGAACATTGTATGTCAAATTAACATAAACAATACATTTTATTAAAGAAACATTAATACTGTCTATTATCTATGATTAATTTCAGTAGTTGTATTTTGTTTGTCTTTGAATCTTTTACATGTCCTACATTAATGCATGTGTGTAAAGTGTCATCCCAGATTAGCCTGTGAAGTCCGCACAGGCTAATCAGGGAAGACTTTTTACTTTCATTGAATTTTTTGTTTTAATGAAGTCTCTTCCTAAGAAAAATCCAGGGACGACACTTTACGCACATGCATTAAGCCTGGTTTTCCCAGAGCATGGCTCATTTATATTTGGAAGGTACAAAATTAATAAGTAACCTACGCTTTTCACAAGTTGTTTGATAAGACAGGTTTCAGAAAACATATTGTTTTTAATGTATATTTTTTTTATATCATGTTTAATTATAAAATCAGGGTGCGTAATTGTCATTCTCGATATAATTATGGTGCATGTTTTGATTCTTTAAGTGTTTATATCCAATAATTTGTAAGAATGTTACGCGTATTCATATCATCTCTTCTTTACCATTTAAATTATTGCATGCATGCCATCACATTGATGTGTTGTGTATTCATATGAAATAAATTATATTGAAAGAAAAAAGATTTTAATTACATTTCAAATCTCAGTGTTATAATGTTCAAGGTATGAAAATCAATATTACGTGAATCATAGTATAAACAACCATGAATTTCATGTTAATTAATGAACACAGTGTTTCCCTCTGCCAGAACAAGGACACTCGTTTAATCNCATATCTTGGAAGTGCTTTGGCGGATTTCATTTAAACTTGGTATGAGTATATATATGGATAAGAGGATGATGCACGCCAAATGGCATTGTACACCATCTATTAATAACGGAGTTATGGCCCTTTGTATATATTCTGTGTCAATGCAGCATGTGGGGCCCGTATACGTCACGTCTGTGACAAAGCTCTAGTTTGGCAGGGGATATCAATTCAACGAATTTGCTTGTTATTTCTTGCTACCCCCTTGTTTATATGGTTCTGGTTATATTGGAACTGTTTATATGCTTATTTTGAGGTTTACTTGCATTACTTTGTAGGATTACTAACTTCTTGTACATAAAACTTATCCAACTTTTGGGAAGTCCATGTCTTACAATAATGATATATTGTTAAAATAAGGATTGATGTGTTACAGTTTTTATTTGCAATTGAAATACAATTAATGAATTTTGCATGTGCATTCCTTTAATGTTACAGTATAAGTAGAAGTATAATAATACCTGTAAAGTGTAATGGAAATAATATTTCAGTATATAATATAACAGCTTGTTTATGTTGTTTCCAATCTTTTGAGCAATATTTCTATAACCCATCTCTTTATGGTTCTGTGGCAACATCTGAACAAAAAATCCTCATTTGCCACTGTAAGTTTCTATTATTTGATCACTTTATATAAATAACTAAGCTTTGCTTATTTGAATTGTTCTTAAATAATATGTTTATATGTACATGTATTAACATTTTTTTAGGTCGTTAAGTAGACAGATAGTTTTGTAATGTTGATTATATAGATTATATAGACTATTATTATTGTTTGTTCACTGTAAGTATTATTGGAGCATTTTGAATTTTTGTCAGCATTTTCATGTATTTTTACATTTACTATTTTTGCATTTGTCATGAAAAGTCTGCCTTGCTCAAATTATTTCTGTTTTTTTTTCAGGCTTGAGAAGTCAAGAACTGCAGGTAAAATTAATGTTTAACAGACATATAATCATTCATCTTTCAAACAAACATGAATTGATTTTTTTTATCATAATTTTAACATAGACATATTTATGGGCATTTTGCAATAGTGTCATATAGGAATGGTATATGAAATAATCATGCTTTAATATTTCTTTCAAAATACTGTTACGTAGAAAGTGTGTGAAATAAAAATGGTGAATAAGTATCATAACTTCAGGAGAAATAACAATGTCAACTTAAGGGAATTAGTCTTTATTTAATGCCAAAATCTTTGGAAGCAATACATTTTTATACCCTGGCCGGCAGGGCATTTAATATATAAGAGTCACTGTGTTGGTTGTTTGGTCTATTCATTTGTCTGCATTAAATTTAAGTGAGTGAAGTCATCTACTTCCACATGTCTCAAATACATACTATAAATATGTCATCAACCATGAAGTGAAGATGTGCAAGACACTTTTCGTCCCGAAGGAGCCATATGTCCTGAGTCATTTGCCGTTTATCATATCTGACTAAGAGACGTTGGTGTTTCATACATTTGATGCCTGTCATGGCGAACAAAATCCCTCTAGCTGTAGATAAGCTGTATCTATTTCCAGGATGGGACCCTGAGATCCACCATAAAGTCAGAGGACACAATGTTTGGGGATTCACCAGGCTCAGGTTAGACCCTCACTAAATTATCACAGATATCTATAATTATTAATTTGTCAGAGATAAGGGCTATTGGTTGTAAGAGATAAAAATCGGTAACCAGTAACATAGTGACTTTCAAACTTGTATCATACATGTACGTTTGCTTAATACTTAATCTGAACATGTACGTTAATTTGCATCATATTAAACCGGCTTTTTTTGGTGTCTGTATTTTGTCTCTTTATCTTTATACATGAACTACAAGTATTTATGCACAGTAACTTAAATGTTATGCTATATGATCATACACACATTTATACATTGTCTTGATACAAAATAAACTTCATGCTATGTATTATGGGAAGCGGACAACGACAACGAGCGAGGCCTGGTATTGTAATGCGCATGCAGGGGTTGGAGGGTTAGGGTAAGGGTTAGCCTTAGCCTTAACCCTAACCCTATACCAGGCCTCGCTCGTTGTCATTGTCCGCTTCCCATGTATCATTACTCTTACTCTAATAAATGAACACAATTTATGTATTTTAATGCAGGAACATAAACCATATGATGTTTGATTATGCTAACCATGTCCTAAAATCTGTTTACATAACTTATTTTGTAACAAAAAGTTATTGAAGGGATTTTCCTCTGTTCTTGTCAGTTGAAATGAACTACACATCTATACTTAAATTTTGTATTGTAATCATTTAACATTAACTTTATGCTGTATGATACAGGCTTACCCTTGACGCTCATTTTTTACACTTTTTATAAATATGAATTTTGAATCTTCATATGAACAATGTAAGAGTAAAAAAAAAAATACATAAGAAAAGAACAAAAAAACACACAGACCATTTCAAAGATTTCAGCCTATAGGTAAGTTTTGACTCATGACTTTTTGATTTAACTCATTACTGTCCAAGTCTAAGGAAAGCCCTGATGCCATAATAAAAGTGACCTGAAATGTATATGATTTACTTCTTTCTTTTGAAAGTGAGTGAAGAGATTGTCTCCCCTGACCCAAGCCAGCGCAGCACGCTACGTGATCGTGAGGACACGCCCACGGAGTCTGAGTCTGAGACTCCGCCCATTGAGTCCGACAGTGAGGGAATCATGATAGCCCCGAAACCATCCAAGCGCAAACAGAAGTCTGCATCAAAACCAGTATGAGCTATATTTGTCATATTGTTAGTGGCAACACTATTGAAACTCTGCAACAAGCCTCCAATTTCTCTACAATTTGTTAGTCTGTTTTAAGAAGATTAATTAAAAGATTAATTTTAGCTCACTATTTTCACATCAGAGTACTATAAAAGAAAATGTACAGAGGACGGAGGGCATCCTTGCATTACAGTGACTGACCAGTCATCCAAAAAAGGTTTATGGGACATAAGCCTAAGGNATCGGACCGGTCATAGCATGACCGGTGACCGGACCGGTCAATGACCGGTGACCGGTGCCTGGACCGGTCAACTGGTCGGTACCCGGTGACCGGTGCCCGATGAACGGACCAGTCAAAATATGACCGGTGTCGTCATTGGGCAAGGACCGATGCATAGCAGAAGCCATGTGGTCGAGGTCGTGTGGGGAAAAGTCACGGCAAACCGAACTTTCCCGACTTTGACCAGACGTCAAAGAGCCACGCCTGTCGCGTTTCCGGCTCTTAAATGGTCTTCTTATGATATTCCAGGTTTCCTCTGTCCAATCTGCGCAGAAAGGGCAGATGTTATCCTGGCTACACCCGGTACACGTAAGGCAGCTATCGTGGAAATCCCACGCTGCTCTTACGTGACCACAAGAACCACGTGTTTGAGGCATATGCCTTAAACAAATAAAAAAACAATACAAGAAATATATCGGATAATCAACGGAGAATATTTAAATCAACAATTCAAAACTTCTATTTTGTTTTGTAAACAAAAACCCAGCGAAAACACAGCAACGATTAAGGTAAACCAAAATAGCTGTTCTGTATTTTAAAGCATCCGGAATAAAGAGTGATTTGTGGGTAATGTCCCGTTTTGGTTAAAAGGTTGCACTGCACTATGTGACCGTTCCGACCTGCTAACTATCCAGGCATCTGACAAGTGTGGTATTCGGCCAGAAAGTTTCCGGATAAAATACGACCCCTTCGGAGTAAGTAGCTATCTGATAGTAGGTAACGTATTTATGCTATTAAAATATGCTGCAATAACAATACTTTTTTTATATGTGAAAGTGTATTTGCCTAATGTATATATCTCGTTTACTCGTCATATTCCTGTGCTAACACAAAAAAATCGGGATTATACTTGCTTGTAGCAACAAACGTGTATAACTATCATCTTACAAAAACCAATAGACACAAGTATTTTATAGCAACAAATGTGTACAAAATTCATCTTACTGTAATACATAAAGGACAAATACTTCTTTACATGGTATATAAATGTATGTTAAAACTTTAACAAATTATTGACCTTATTTTAATAAAAAAAACAAGAGATGTGTTTGTCAGAAACACAATGCCCCCTTATGCGCCGCTTTAATTTTTTATAAAAAAAATATACCTTTGACCTTGAAGGATGACCTTGACCTTTCACC
Organism: Dreissena rostriformis; assembly: GCA_007657795.1. Classification (NCBI taxonomy): domain Eukaryota; kingdom Metazoa; phylum Mollusca; class Bivalvia; order Myida; family Dreissenidae; genus Dreissena; species Dreissena rostriformis. Next base: position 47,573 of record VMBQ01006670.1, on the reverse strand, counting down.
ACTCAAAATTTGCAGCTCTATGAGATACACATGCATGCAAAATTTCAAGTTGTTATGATCAATATTACAAAAGTTAATACCAAACTTTAAGATAGGTTATGACCAACGTTAAAGTTTTCGGACGGACGCACAGAAGGACGGGCGGACAGACAGACTGACAGTTCAACTGCTATATGCCACCCTAACGGGGGCATAAAAACACCTATCACTTTATACCAGGTCTGAGGTAACTGACTGACAATGAATTCATGCAGACAAGAAAGGTTTAAAATGGAAACAAGAGATGTGTTTGTCAGAAACACAATGCGCCGCTTTGAAATAACATTTCTATTTATCATTTGGCAGGTTTAGAAATTATCTCTCTTTAAAGCTTATTACTTCCCTTGGATTGTGTTTTTTGACCTTTCACCTTGAAGGATGACCTTGACCCTTCACCACTCAAAATATGCAGCTCTATGAGATTCACATGCATGCCAAGTATCAAGATGCTGTCATCAATAATGCAAAAGTTAGGAAAAAAACTCTAACATAGGTTTAAGTTTTGGGACAGATACACAGAAAGATAGACATACACAATGACAGACAGACAGGCCAAAAACAATATACCCTCTCTTCTTCGAAGAAGGGGGCATACAAAGAAATCAAAGCAAATGATAATAGCATGCATGGGCTGCAACATAAAGAAGCAAAGTTTGCATTGTCACAGGTTTTTTTTTGGGTTGTGGGGGAAGGGGCCTTTAGCCCTTATGTGGGGGAAATTTTACGCGGGATTTTCCNCACAACAGTCATTACAAACACTGAACAAGTATCTAGACCGCATGCCATGCAACCAAGAAGTCCTCAGTTTCCAGATAGTTCTTTATAAAGTCTATATCTTGTAGTATGTAAGTCGAAGAATAGTCTTCGTATATGAAATTCTAACATGCACGTTTTGTCTCTATATGAAGGATGGTTTGGGACTATGATTGACCAGTCAATGAGAGTTTGGGCTAGTAGAGCTTCATAGCATCCCTCAAAAGTCCTGGTAGCTTCTTGAAGGTCTCACATCGCCATCTAAAGGCCGAGTTGCTACATTTGACACTCTCTGTGTAATGGCAAGATGTACCAGGGGAAGGCGCTCGAGTCCATAGATCGCCTTGTTGTTGGATAGCGGGGCCACCAGCGCAAGGAAGCCAGGTCTGCAGAACCCATACCTGTACAAAAACACATGATACAACATCATTAATTTACAATAAACATAAAATATGAATCATTATACTTGTATAATTAAATTAAAGAATAAATAAATCGGTTCAAGAGAGACAACACTTTTCCAGCAACATTTTTTCTGAACAAGAGGGCCATGATTGCTCTCAAGCCTTCATCAGGGTTTAAGACACAATAACTGTTGGAGATTCCTCCTGGTTACCTAGGTTTTGACATCATGTAACCCAGTTTTAAACTTGGCTTAGATATTTTTAGCTCACCTCAGAAGATGATATTTGAGTTTCCACTCAGCTATTGACTTGAAAATGTCGGTCAGCTCACGAACAATCTCGAATCTCAGAAATAAGAATATGCACATATTCCTACTCAAACTCACGGCTGAGTCGGACTCAAAAATTCAAACAACTCTTCTGTGACCAACAAATTGAGCATGATGATCAAACACATTTTTTAATTTTAGAAAACACTCAAAAGTTGAGTAAGAACATTGGCTTAAGTATGTTCCTGATACTAGGTGAAGATAAAAATTAAGACTAAGATTCATCTTAATTAAGTCACAAATGAGGCAGTCAAGAGTGTTTTTTCATTTTTGCTATGATTTGATCTGATATTATATTTATATCAATTTTGATCCAAAACATTCTGATCAATTTATATCAAGAGTTATAAATGTGACTGAGAGAGTGGTATCACGTTTTTTCTTAACTTTGACCCGGGGGTCTAGTTTTCTTACCCCAATTGACACAGATCATGTTGTCAAGATCAACATCTTTAACAAGTTTCATTAAGATTAAGTCAAAACTGTGGCTGCTAGTAGAAACAAGACTCACGACAAACACAAATGTTGTAATAAGATGAAGCTGTCTGATGAATCGGGTTTATTGGGTATATTCATAAGCAATAAATGTGATTATGTTTTGCTATATACTTTACAGCCTGTGCCTTTTGAATTGGGAACAATAGCGCGATAAATCATGAAATTGGACAAAATGAAACATTATTAATAAGATTATAAATAACAGTATTCCAATTGTTTATAAGTGCATGTTTAACTGACTTTTACAATTTATATTATAAAGTGCTATAGAATTATAGTGCAGAATAATAAACTTAATAAACCAATTATTTTGTTTATTGGAAAAGTTTGGCATCTTTTTTAGAAATTTTGGTCAGATTTTTTCATAGAAAAAATGTCACTTTTTGTCATTGGGAAACAGCCTTAAAGCGGATGTAATTTTAGGGCCCCAAAAATCACTTTAGTAAACAAATTTAGATAAGAAAAATCATAAAAAGAATAGTTACGAAGGATACCCCCCCCCCACACACACACCACATATGTAGCAAGTTGGTACTATAAAGAAATGTTAGCCTTTTTTGGGCATGCACAGTTATTACCACAGGGACATGGTTTTGACACACTCTGTAAAGAGAATAACTATACAATGTTATACAATAACAAAAGATGTCCCCAAAACAAAACTATTCTGAGAAGGTGGACTTAAGAAGATTAAAAGTAGTTAATCAAACATAAGTATTTCATTTCTAGGCACATTATTATGACAAACTTTTGAAAATCTTGTGAATTATTAATAGATTGGGAGAAATTCCCATAACAGCTACAGCTATTGGACATCTAGAGTGTTGACAAGCTTAATCTTTAATTTGACCGAGTGACCGGGTTCTGCACTTCATTTCCAATTTGGTTGAGATATCATTAGGACAAATGGTCTGACTAAGTTTCATGAAGATTGGACCAAAAGAGTGACGACTAGATCTTAGAGTTACAAGGTTTTACTATAGCCATATGAGGATAACTGTCCCGTCCCCCTGGTGGCCATATTTTTCAACGGACCAGAACTATTTTAAAACTCGGCCCAACTATCTTAAGAACAAATCTTCTGACCAAGTTTTATAAAGATTGGACTATAAATGTGACGTGTAGAGTATTAACTAGGTTTTACTACTGAAAACTGCCCCACCCCCTGCCGCCATGTTTTTCTTTGTAACCAACTTACCTTTTCTGGAGAGTTGTCTGGAGATATTCACTGGTATGCAGTTTCATGTCATGTTTCAACAACACGATCAGGAACAGACTACGAGCCTAGAAATACACACAGGCATAACAAAGTGATTTAGTCAAGTTTGGCTGGGCTTGCTCTTGCGACATTCAGGCTACAAATGATTACCAGTATTACCCATAAGTTGAACAAAATATATTCCAGAAATTAGTAGTGAAAACCCATCTAAGTACTATTTCTTAAGAAATTTCTACAAATCCGAATGTGATTTTTTACAGCTAAACTTAAAAGTTTTTTTTTAAATATAGCAAGATAAGAGAAACTGCCAATCAACATGTTTTTTTTTAAATATAACAATTATTTGAAAAATTAAATCACTACGAGATTTACTCAAGTGAGTAATTTTCACTTTTCAATAGCTCCCTGACGGAACTGTTTTCGACGGAACTGAACTATTTTTTTAACTCGGTCAAGATAGCGTTCTAAACAAGTTTTGTAAAGACCAATATGAGAATTCTATAATACTTGAAAGGTTTTACAACAGCCTAATACGGAAAACAGTTCAGCCCCCTGGCAGCCATGTTTTTCAACAGACCTTAACATTTTTAAAACTCAGATGAAAATTCAAAAGAACTTTGTTTTTTTGGGCAACATTCATCATAGATGCACATACATATTTGACTTTATTGATCAACAGCTTTTTCTGGACACTAACCACTCATGGACATTCACCACTCATGGACACTCAAAACTCATAGACACCACCAATGGACACTCACCATTCATATACACTCACCACCAATGGATATTCACCACTCATGGACACTCAAAACTCATAGACACCACCAATGGACACTCACCACTCATGGACACTCAAAACTCATACACCTCCAATGTACACTCACCACTAATGGACACTCACCACTCAGGGACACTCACCACTCATAGACACTCACAACCCATAGATATCCACCACTCGTAGACATCCACCACACATAGACACTCAACACCCACAGACACTCAACACTCACAGACACCCATGGATACTAACCACTCATAAACATCAACCACCTATAGACATCCACAACCCATAGACACTTACTACTCATACACACTCACCACTCATGAACAATCACCACTTATAGACATTCACCACTCATAGACATCCATCACTCATGGACACTCACCACTCATGGACATCCACCACCTTTAGACACTCACCACTTACAGACGCTTAACACTCATAGACCCTCACCAATCATGGATACTAACCACTCAAAAACATCCACCATCCATACACACCCACGACCCATACACACTCACCACCCATAGACACTAACCACCCATAGACACTACCCACTCATAGACACTTACCACCCATAAACACTCACCACTCATAGAAACTAACAACCCATAGACACTAACCACCCATAGACACTCACCACCCATGGACACTCACCACCCATAGCCAATCACCACTTGTGGACACTTACCACCCATGGACACTTAACACTCATAGAATCAAACCACTCAAAGGAACTAACCACCCATAGACACTCACTACCCATAGACAGTAACCACCCATAGACACTAACCACCTTTAGACAATCACACCCATAGACGCTAATCACCCATAGACACTCACCACCCATAGACACTCACCACTCATAGACACTAACCACTCATAGACACCAACCACCCAAAGACACCAACCACCCATAGACACCAGCCACCCATAGACACTCACCACCCATAGACACTCACCATCCATAGACACTAACCACTCATGCACACTAACCACTCATGCACACTAACCACCCATAGACACTTACCACCCATAGACACTAACCACCCATAGACACTCACCACCTATAGACACAAACCACCCATAGACACCAACCACCCATAGACACTCACCATCCATAGACACTCACCATCCATAGACACCACCCAGAGACACTAACCACTCATGCACACTAACCACTCATGCACACTGACCACTCATAGACACTCACCATCCATATACACTCACCACCCATAGACACTCAACACCCGTAGACACTCACCACTCATAGACACTCACCACCCATAGACACTCACCACCCACCACCCATAGTACTCACCACCCATAGACACTTACCACCCATAGACACTCACCACTCATAGACACTAACCACTCATAGACACTCACCGGCCATAGACACTTACCACCCATAGTACTCACCACCAATAGACACTTACCACCCATAGACACTCACCACTCATAGACACTAACCACTCATAGACACTAACCACTCATAGACACTCACCACCCATAGAAACTAACCACCCATAGACACCACTCATAGACACTCACAACCCATATTTAACTGTCTTACCAAATGCACATAGTGTTCCACAGCTTCAGTGTCCAGGATACCTGCTTGAGCAACCAGGACGAGGCGTTCCAGCATCTGAGAGGCCTGACATGACTGTAAGAACCTCTCATCGACAATCAACTGGGTCTGCTCAATCCTGAAATATGTTCAATGGCTCTTACAGAAACAAATAAAGGGCTCTTACCGAAACAAGTACAAGGGCTCTTACAGAAAACAAGTACAAGGGCTCTTACAGAAAACAAGTACAATGGCTCTTACAGAGTGATTTATTGAGACAATGGTGTCCCTTATAAACATACTGTACAGGCCACAATACAATGGGTCTTACAGATTGAATTGTTAGGGCATTAATGTATCTCATAAACATACTGTACAGGCCACAAATATAAATTGTCACAATGGTGGCATTTACTCCCTGAGGCAGTATATACTAATATCAAGCAAGTAGTATTAATGAAATAAATGGACCCTGTGGCATATTTGACTCCAGGGCCATTATGAGGACAATGTTTGTAGAAAACCAAAGTACAATGTTACAAACCAAATATTAAAGCTTTGGGTCTCATGGTTACAGAGGTAAAGATTTGTTTGTGTATATAAACTATTTGACCACATGGGTGTACCAGTTTTGAACCCAGTGTCATAATTTGATAAAACTACGTAGAGAGCTTATATATGTGATACCTAGTCTGATAATGACGTGTAATAATCATTAATAATATCAAAATTATCCCATACATTGAAAAATTACAGAACAGAAACAACAAGAAACCGTCGGAGAAAGGTGATGCTCCCCAAAGTTTATTTTTTGTCACAATATTGCACTATATATTCAGATAAAAGGAAACGTCTTGAGGGGCATACCTTTGGACAAAATAAGAATTGCACTATATGAACAATGGAAAATTTCAAAGGGCCATAACTCTGTGAAAAATCATCCAACCAGAACCCACTGATAATATGCACATCTCCTCTTCGTAGTGAAGCTTCCCATAAAGTTTCATTGAATTCTGGTCATTAGTTGCTGAGCAATAGCCCGGACAAAAATTGTGCACGGACGGACGCACAGACAGATGAAGCAGCGACTATATGCTCCACCCAAATATTTTGAGGGAGCAAAACAAGATACGTGTTCATAGGGCAGAGATGCCCCCTCATTCCACTTTTGTCTCAAAACTCCACATATGTAAAAAAAAACAGACACAACCTTGATCTGAAAGTAATGAAGGTAGACTCACACACCAAAAATCAGGTAAATATCTGAAAGCATTTGGCAAAATATTCCAGAAAAGTGTTATTTTAGAGATAATGGTTAAGTCCAAGGCCCTCAACCTCGTCAAAAATCAATGTGTTGACGTAGCTCTCGGCAAATATTTATATGGTTTGTGTGAAGGGACTGTAATAACAACACAGAACAATATATCAAAGATATATGGTTATGTTCTGGCGGTCAAATGGCAAATGCCTTACATAAATCCCCATTATTAAACAACAATTACCGTAATAACATTTATAAAAGCATGGCAACATTGTACTGCAACAAATAACTTATGTTACATTTAATAAGAATAGAGATTATAACAATACAAATGATAGAGTTTATAAATTGATTTATCACTTACTTGTAATAACAACGCAGAACAATATATCAAAGATATTAAGTGTTTATGTTCTGGCAGTCAAGTGGCAAATGCGCCGTTACTTGCGCTAGTCACATGATCAACGCCGCAAACTAGTCATGCATGTAATAGGTTGAGGTGATAAAAACTGGAAAGGTTTGTAAGCTGAACAGTAGTTACTGTTTGGAAAGAATTAATGTTAATAGTAAAATGGATAGAAATTGATTTTCTTATGTTGTGATTTTGTTAAGACATAAGGATTTGTTAATTTACTTTATGAAAAATGGACGGGAACAAAACTCGAACTTGATCTGTAGGTTATGTAGGTACACTCACACACCAAAAATAAGGTCAGTATCTAAAAGTATTTAAGGATTTAGTCTAAAGGGTATTTTGCCCCCTGATATTATTTTTAAAGCGTTTTTTACTCCTTTGTTTCAGCCATAAAGGGTATTTAGGAATATTGAGGCCCTCAATAAGGGGTATTTTCCACTTTCATTCAAAATAAATTTTTATAGTAAAATTCATTTTAATTATTAAATATTTACCTGCTATCTAATAGCTTATCATTCCGTAAGGGTTGTTATTTATCCGAAATTCCTGGAGCGCACCACCAAGATAGTAGCCCAGATTTAGGTAATAGGTCAGAACGGTCACATAGTGCAGTGCAACCTCGTCACCAAAAACCGTCTACCCACAAATCACTCTTCTTCCAATAAATATAATATGAAAAATATTAGGCGAAGAGCGGGATGGGAGGTTGGACTCAACGATAGCAGGTAAGTATTTAATAATTAAAATAAAATTTTACTATAAAAATTTGTTTTAATGTCATAAATACGTTACCTGCTATCTAATAGCTAAATTTGCAGCTGCAGCGAGAAGGTTCGCGTATAGCTCCCCATTCCCCATCTCAGCAGAACCCATATCCAGGGTTATCAGCTAATGATAGCAGAACCCATATCAAGGGTTATCAGCTAATCTTCGTTAGTACGGTATTGACATGACTTCTCGGATAAGAGTAAGTATGTCTATGTCGTAGAAGACACTGCCATTTGTGGAACCACAGTGGGGTGGACAGTGGGATGTAATAATTATATGCCCACGAAGATGACAGAGCTCGTAATTCATGCGGTCTGCTCTTAAAAAAGGGATGAATTCCTAGATGAGAGAGAAGAGTAAGCCTTTCGTAGTTGAGGCTACCCAACGAGAAATGAAAGCCGAAGACACATCGCCCCCCCCCCTTTTTTTAGGGGAATGAAGAGTATCTTTCCAGAATATCGAATGGACTTAACTCTGCTGATGTAGAACTTCAAAGCCCTGAATGGACAGAGGAGTCAATCTTCATCTTCATGTCCACAAGTTCTAGAAAGACTTGGGACCTTGAAGTGTTTAGAAGCCATAGAGGGGAGTTGATATTTAGCAAGGAATCCTGGCTGACACAACAAATAAACGGAGCCATCGGCTCAAAAAGAAGAGGGCCGTCTTCAACAGAAAGAGCATGAATTTCACTTCTCAGTTTGACTGAAGCCATAGTAAGAAGGAAAACGGTCTTCCAGGTTAGGAACTGTTAAGAAGCCTGATGAAAGGGTTCATAGGAAGCCTAGTAAGCTAACAATGAACGCAAATCAAATCCCATTAAGGGGTAAGGGAACGTTGAAGTTCCATGGCTATGATCAGTTCCGAATTGGCTGGGTCATCACAGACTTGTGATGAATACGAAAAGCCAAGGTATGCGAAAGCATAGATCTGTATCCTTTGATGGAGCTAAGAGAAAGTTTCTTATCATCAAAGAGATAGATTGGAAAAATCCCTTATGCGTCTAGCAGAGGGATTGAGGGATCAATATGCCCTCGAATACACCAGTCAGAGAAGAGCTTCCAGAGAGCTCGTAGACTGTATGGTGGAATTTCTCATTGCAAAGGCAAAGAGGGTTGAAGCCCTAACAGAAAAATTGTTTCTTCTGTAGGGATATCAGATAACGGACAGACGTGTAGTGGAACATGTCTGGATCCGCATGAAGTCTGCCTCTATGAAATAGAAGATCTGACATGTGATGAAGTTTCCTGGATAGTCGACCAGGAGACTGAGAAGGTCGTTGAACCAGAATCTCCTGGGCC
>VMBQ01006670.1:22940-37404 GCA_007657795.1 Dreissena rostriformis | reverse complement strand
GAAACTTCATAGGTACATTGATCATGACTGGCAGATGACCCCTATTGATTTTCAGGTCACTAGGTCAAAGATCAAGGTCACAGTTACTCGAAACATTAAAATGGTTTCAGGATAACTCAAAAATGCTTACGCCTAGAACAATGAAACTTCATAGGTGCATTGATAATGACTGGCAGATGACCCCTATTGATTTTCAGGTCACGAGTTCAAAGGTTAAGGTCACAGTGACTCAAAACAGTTAAATGGTTTCCTGATGATAACTCATGAATACTTAGGCCTATGATCATGAAACTTCATAGGTACATTGATTATGACTGTCATATGACCCCTATTCATTTTCAAGTCACTAGATCAAAGGTCAAGTTCACAGTGACAAAAAACGTATTCACACAATGGCTGCAACTACAACTGACAGCCCATATTGGGGGCATGCATGTTTTACAAACAGCCCTTGTATAATATAGACTCTAGCTGGATATTGCTAACTAGACTGTCCACCATTTTTCAGGGAAACTCGGTTACCGTGGCAATCAATCACATCTCGCTTGAGGAGGACTCGCCTGCCATGGAGAACGAGAGTATACGACAGCTGTTCGTAGAGTACAAGTTCCTGGGCATCGATCCAGCTGAGACCGAGACGCCCTTCTCACTCCCGAAACCAAAACCCTACCATAACATACAGTTTAACTTCAGCAAAAGTAGGTGCTTTTTAGCCTACTTTGATTTCATTGTTTTGCTATAAAAATTATAATCCATTGAAAGTCCGAAAATTATTTTAACAGCCCTTCTCCGCCCTTCTCACTCCCTTAACCCAAACCATACCATAACATACAGTTTAACTTCAGCAAAAGTAGGTGCTTTTGAGCTTACATTAATTTATATTTTTTGCTACTTAAAAATATATTCCCTTCAAAGTCATCAGAGGTAAGTAAGAAAATTATTCCTTTGATGCCAGAAGGGCAGTTGTTACTGGCATAGGTTTGTGTGCTCAATAAGGTAAACCAGCTCACCAGGAAAAGTGTGATTAGGCTTACTGACCGCATATGACCGAAATACTGTTGAAAACAGCAAAAAATCCCAAAAAACAAAAATCAGCTTTCTTTGCATATTATCGTCAGCCTCGATTGAAAAGGACGTAAGTGCAGCTTGTGACAAGCTGCACTTACGTCCTTTTCGATCGAGGCCGACGTTATGCTGATTACACATTCCATCTTTCAAGGGAAGATTTTCACGTAATTTGGTTCCATTCTCACTTAAAAACATTTCAATACTAATGAAATGTTTTAGGAAAAATTATCAAGATGTTTTGTCGTCTATTTGGTATTTTTGGATGCATTTGGTGTGAAAACTTTGGTCAATAATATAACGTTGCAGTCTGCACAGGCTAATCTGGGACAATTACCCTTTGCTTAAACTGGAATTTTGCTAAGAAGAGACTTCCTTTATACGAAAAATACCACAACAGCAGAAAGTGTAGGCCAATCTGGGACGACACTTTATGCACACGCATAAAGCCCCGTTTTCCCAGAGCGTGTCTCAAATCAAGTTTACGACTGCTTCACTGTTTTGTAGCCTTCATACTGTTTTGTAGCCTTCCATGTGGACTTTGAGAACAACTATCAGAGACGTCAGTACCTGGCCAGCATGCTACTTCCCTCTGACCCGGATGATGGAAGGTAAAACAAATGCTGACTCATTATAGAAAATGCTCGCAAAATATGATTCTTAATTTTGTGATTGAAGCATCTTTAAGAATTCTTTACATTTTGATTTTAGAAAAGATGTTTTAGAATGTTTCTGAGTAGAGAATAATAGTTAACTTATTTTGAAGGTGAACATGAAAACATTTAGTTAATATTTATTGTGCACTGTCTAGTTTTGCAGACCATAACATATTCAATAATCATGTAGTTGTATGTATAAAATGGTTGGTTGCAGTGTTGAACCATACAATGTGTAAGTTGTTTTCTCTACAGGCTATAGAATAACAGCTCTATTTGTCTGCATGCTTAATAAACCTCTATAGACAGTTTTATGTGAATATTTGATATCCCATTATCATGCAATTTTAACACATTATCACATAATCACTTACATAAAAACAGAAGTATAAATTAACTACCATATTTTTCCTAAAGAGATGCAAATTTGTTCACTCTATAGTCTCTAGGCTTATGGATAATAACCTTTATCAAAAATTAATCAAGCTTGTACAGTGTTTTGCTGTCTTTAATAAATTATTGAGTCATGAGTCTAATCCATCGTGCTTTTTTGTCCAAACCATTCCAATGTTTCAGCAATGCATTTCTAGAATCTAAACAAAATAAGAGTAACTTGAGTTTGTTGATAAATAGAAAACTAATATTCAAGTTTTGCTTGATAAAATACTTATTTTGTAACACAAGTTTAGTAGACAAATGTAGATCTTTAACAGCTCAGAAGGCTGAAAATTAAGTTGCCTATTAGTTGTTAATTACATATAATTGTCTCCAAGTCTCCAACAAAAGCATAATGTGTAGGTTAATACAAATTTCTGATCGAACAATCATTTTACTTGTGCCAATAAAATGTTAAAGCAATAAATACTAAATCAGTTGAAATGTTTATTAATTTTCATTTCTGGTCAAGGAAGAAACTATTTTTTTCTATCAAAGTATTATTAGTTCTGAAAGCAAAACAGACAGATAATTTGTATCCAAAAGTAACGAGTGTTATTTTACAGCAGTTTTCAAAATACGTACACAAGTTTCAGGAAGCATACTACAAAGTGCTATGTACAGAGGAAAATTAAGTTTGTGAAATCTGGTTTAAATACAATTTTGACTTATCCAAGAGAGTTATATATATATGTTAGAACTAATACTGAACATTGTCAATTGATTCATATATTATATAAAGGCCAACATGGCAATACAACAGTGCGGTTACTTTTCAGGATAAGGTTTACGTTGGTGAGTGAGCCACCCGAGGATGACCAAGATGGCGACTGCGAAGACGTTGGCGTTGCTCTCGTCAACGTTCGAGACATTCTCAAGGATCGACGTGACATAGTTGAGAAAGATATCGACAGTAAGTCCACTTCTTTTTAGTTAGTTGAGTTTTTATTTTAGCTCAATTGCATAGAAAGCCTTAGGCTTATTTGAAACACTCATTTTCCTGGGACTAGGACCAGTACTTGGTGTCTTTGGGGGAGATCTAAAGAACGCTCCCACTGTGGGGATTGAACATGTGACCTCCCGATCGCTAGGAGGACACCACATCCACTACGCCATGGCGACCTTTTTGTCTTACTTGCATTGACTTTTAGCTCACCTGAGCTGGTGCTCATAGTAAACTATTGTGGTAGGTGGCTCTTTGTCCCTCATTAGTCCTCTACAATTTGCTTCAAATGACATCTCCTTCCAAATCATTAGGCAAATGCTCATGAAAGTTCACAGGAATCATCCNTTTTTTCCTTTTTTAGCAAGGGCCTTATATAGGCCCCTTCCCCCAAGAGAAAGGCCCCTTCCCCTGAGAGAATTTCTTTAAAATGATGAAACTTTCCCCAAATTTCAAGCTTACTTTGGGAAATTTCTTCCCATATTTCAGTTTTGTTGATAATTTTGTTTCCCAAAATGGAAGACCAGGCCCTTTCCCCAAATCAAGGAAAAAAGCCCTGTTTTCACTCATTGTATTGACTTTTAGCTTACCTGAGCACGTGCTCATGGTTAACTATTGTGGTAGGTGGCTCTCTGTCCATCATTAGTTCCCCACAATTTGCTTCAAACAGCATTGCCTACTAAACCATTGGGCAGATTTTCATGAAACTTCACAGGAATTATCCTTGGATGACCCTCTTTTAAAGTTGTTCAAATTGTTCTGAACAGCTGCTAATGTAGGGCGAAAAGTAGATATTAAAAATGGAAACTTCAAGAATGTTATCTATAATGGCTTGGCCCAGTGGTTTTTATTTAGTATGTAACATCTTAAAGTGGTCTTGTACAAAGTTTTTACAAATAATGCATCTGTTGAAAATCAACACATCCTAGAGCTCACATGATTATTGTTGTGTATGTGGGTTTAAGACAACGCTAGAACACCGGTCAGTTTGGTGGCTATTTTAATACTACACTGATACAGCGAAAGGCATGCAGCAATACAACATTGTAGGCGGGGCTTATCATGACTGACGTGATCATTATACATAACAATTATATAGATGTATAAAGCAGAATAACTTGAATAATCTACTTGTCTAAAACAACAAAATTAAACATTTATTTGAAACTGCAAGGTCAAGAAGTCTGGTATTGTGCATGTAACATCATATATTGGTCCTCTTCCAAGATTAAAAAATATATATACATGGAGTTGAAACTGATACCACCCTGGGGTTACTTATTTCCATTATTATGTGTAAGGTGACACATAGATGCTAGAGTTAAAAAAGCTATACTGTATTTGTATAAGCTAACAAAACAATTTGTTGTGGGTCATTAAAAGCAGCAACAATTTATCATCAATTGAGCCTGGCTCATTAAAACCGGGCTTAATACATGTGTGTAAAGTGTTGATATGTGATGACGCTTTCCGCTGTTATGGTATTTTCATTAAAAGGAAGTCTCTTCTAAGCAATATTTTCAGTTAAGATGGAAAATGTCACTTTAAGCACATGCATTAAGCCCGGTTTTCCCAGAGCAAGGCCCAATTTATTATAAAATGTTTATTTCTGTCTGATTTTCAGTTGTGGACATCGACACAGAGCAAACTGTGATTGGTAGCATGAACCTGACAGTGCAGTGTTTGGCAGCCCTAGAGTCTGTAGAAAAAGAGATGAAAATAGAGGGCACCTACTAGTGGGCTGCTACCTAGCAACCAGTTAGGGGCTAACTGAATACCCACCATTACCTAGCAACCAGAGGGACTACTCACTAAGCATTCAGTGACAGAGCAACTAGAGGAAAGTTATCAAATACACACTGTTAGAAAACCAATACCTAGCAACTGGAATGAGCTTAATAAAAATCCACTTTTTGCATATCTTACGCAAGCAATAAAAGTGGACTTTATATAAATAAACTATAAGCATACAGTAACATAGCAACTAGAGAAAAGTTATCAAATACACACTTCTAGCATACCATTATAAGGCAACCAAGGGTGATAACTCTACCATGGTATACATGTACCGGTACTTAGGAACCTTATAGTACTTGCTTATCACCCACTCTCCTGTATACAGAAATGACGAAACCAGAGGGTCGGGACATCCAAACAGAACTATTCATATGCTTACTAGAAATACAAGTTGACCAGACTTGCTACATATACGCCGATGGTTATTTTAGTTCTTTAAATGCAGGTATATACTTTTGCGTAATGTGTATGGCTGTATTTGGTATCAACCTTGACTGTTTGCTGAAGTGCACAAAATCATTGTATAGGATATACCGGTAGTTACCGCTCAAGACTAATTAATAAGCTAGTTGAAGGTTTTGTCAAGTACTTTTGTTCAATTTCATAAGAGAGTTTAGGTTTATGTATTGTGTTAATTTAAATTTTACATTTGAATACATAGTAGGAATATTCAACCTATTTTCTCAGTCTCAGTATCAGCTCTTACTCTGACATTTGCTAAACAGTTACAAATAACCACACTGGGATGAATACCATTCTGCTTGGCTACACATGATTATTCTTAAATTCCTAAACAATAGCATAACTGAAACGAAATTTAAAAAATGACATAAATTGATTTAGTAAATTTGGCTTAAGTAAATTTTATACCACGTTGAGCCTTGTGTTATTGTGAACATGCATGACTTTGTGTAATACAATGGAATTGTACACTTTTAGGTGAATAGTTAATATATCCGTTTTGTAGATTATCATGCTCGCTGTTAGGCCTGTACAAGTGTACTTTGTTTTAAAAAGACTGTAACATAATTATGTATTTTTATTATGATGTAATTTGTCATTACTTATCAGTTAAATGTGCTTGTTCGTTTTATTGTCTGTCCGTCCAAGGTAATTGTCTGAAATGAAATTGTATACATATCTATTCGTCTGTGATAAATTAGTTTTAATATGTTTCTGGACAGTCTTATGCTTTATGTCACTGTTGATAACATATCGTAAACATGAAAACACTATGGTACCCGTTTCATTAAAACTGTGGCTACATGTTACAAACTATTTAAACAATGTATTGAATTTCTTGCTTATTTTTTTGTTGTTGAAAAAAAGCAACCTTATATTGGTGTTTTATAGAACTGGTATATTGCTGGCATTGGAATGAATAGGGTTTTATTGTGTTGAATTCATACATGCTTCAAATTGTACATTGTATTTTCTATTTATTGATTTTATCACATTGATCTTAAATAGTATAGAAACTTCAGTGTTTCAGTAGCTTAGTACCAGTACGTCATAGTGATATTCAGTATATACAAGTACTGTATGTATGATTTTAGATGAAACAAATAAATATTTTTTATTGAAAAGTTGTGTTTTCTTTGACTTTCCCTTAATTTTTTTGCTAAGTTGATTCTGAAGTAAATGTGTGGCAGCATTGATATCGAAGCAAATTCGTTTAATTGATAGCCCCTGCCGAATAAATTGTCTTTATTGATGGGTGCAGAACTAAAAGAAAAAGTTTTTTTGAAGAGGTGTGCCTTTTCTTATTTGTACCAATAACTGTAAAATAAGAAAGTGTAGACTTATGGTTCTTGTGCATGGCACTCCTCCTCATTTATATATATATACCCCCATAAAGTTTCATGTTGAAATCTTGTATTGTAAGATATAGCCCTGAAAAGTTACATCAATCAAAAAAAGGAAGATAACTCTTATTTAAGAAAGTGTAGGATTATTGTTCTTGTGCATGGCACTTCTCATTTCATCATGCACAAAAACAAAGAGAAATAACTCTTATTTAAGAAAATATAGGTTATGGTTCTTGTGCATGGCACTTCTCATTGATATCTATTCACCCATGAAGTTTCATGTTGAAATCTTGTATCTGAGATATAGCCTTGAAAAGTTGCATCATACACAAAAACAAAGGGCAATAACTCTAATTTAAGAAAGTATAGGTTATGGTTCTTGTTCATGGAACTTCTCCTGAATACAACCTATACACAAATGAAGTTTCGTGTTGAAATCTTATATAGTTACTGAGCTATAGCCCTGAAAAGTTTGTGACAGGATTCATTTCAGCAGGAGGATGAGTTGCATATCTTTGCATACTGTGCCTACCAGCATTATTCCCGCCATTAGCAGGTTGTTGTGTTGTGTGTCCTCCCATACTGTGCCTACCAGCATTATCCCCGCCATAAGCAGGTTGTTGAGCTGCGTGTCCTCCCATACTGCGCCTACCAGCATTATCCCCGCCATAAGCAGGTTAATGAGCTGCGTGTCCTCCCACACTGCGCCCAATACTAATATCCCCACATGGCACGGTCTCCGCAATGGCTTCTGTTCGCCGTGGTTGGAGCTCGGTGATGTGCACTCGGCCTTGATTCATTCGCTGGCTCTGATTTTCGTGTTTGGACCTCGGTGACAGTCCCGACAAGCTGATCTCTACCGCTGAAGAAGAAAGCTTTTCTATACATATGGGGGAGAAAGAAACGTCTTGCGACGAAGCCTTGTCTCCTAGGCAGTAGCAGATGGTAGTGGGCCGGTGTTCAAACCACGGGGACATCGGGCGCGTGTATAGCGCAAGCCAGACAAGGGCCCTCCCAGTGGGGGCAACCAGCCTGACAGAAACTTTGCAAATGCAAGATGCTTTGCAGCAGTAGCGGCTTGCAGTAGTCCTGGACGAATACAGACCCGGCAAACGGAAAGAAACCACACACCTGTCCTCAACGGTCCGAAGGGGGCTAGAACTTGTCGGTCCCGAGACGCTTAGTCGGACAGGGCTTCAATTCAGAGAGCCGTGACGTGCCCTGCCAGCTCAGGGCGGTCTTTCAACTGAGCCAGGCGGCGACAAGTAAAACATTGTTCAAGCTCGCAGCGATTGGACATTCGGCCGCCTCTCGCATAGCGCAGCTCCTCTGGTCAGCAGAACTAGCGCGGCGGAGGTGGCCAGGCTCACCAGATTGATCCTGCCAGCAATCATATGCTTGTCTCTAATACTAAGCTATGCATGTCCAAGTACCCACCTTCACACTGCGAGACTGAGAATAGCTCATTAAATAAGTTATGTTTCCTTAGATCATATATCTGCTTTGATAACTGTGGAAAGTGTAGAGCGTATACAGCCCAGACCAACGCGGCCGTTTCAGCAGCCGCACCTCGTGGTGGCTCTTGACAACTTTGTACCGATCATACAGCCTCTCGACAGTGAAGTATCTTTTAAGTGTTGCCCTATCAACTGTCCAGGATACGTGCTCTGCCTACCATGTTGATAACAGGTTATGGAAAATCAGGGTTCGATTCCGGAGAGATAGCATGATACACAGCTACCACATCTAAGGAATGCAGAAGGCGCGCAAAATAACAATCTGGGACTATTTGGAGGCCCCGCAATTGGAATTAGCACACTTTAGATACTTGAACGTGGATTGATTGGAGGGCATGTCTTGTGCCAGCAGCAGCGCTAATTCCAGCAGCTTAAATAGCGAATATTAAAGTTGCTAAAGCTAAAAAGCTCGTATTTGGATCTCTGGCATAGGCTTGCGGTCGGCTTTGCGACGGCAACCGCTCGACCTGGCCCGGAGCGCCTGTTAATGAAATAATTGTGCACGGACTACTGGAATAGGACTTTGGTTATATCTTTTTTCTCTGTGAGTGCGAGGTTAAGAGTGAAATGGACTGACGAGGGCACCCGTATTGCGGCGTTAGAGGTAAAAAATTTGGACAGTCGTAAGACGAACGACAACGAATGAAAAATTCTGGGTTCCTGGGAAAGAGTATGGTGGAAAAGCCGAAACTTAAAGAAATTGAGAGAAGGACGCCACCAGGAGTTGCAGCCTGTGACTGAATTTGATACAACCCGAGAACCTCACCCGGCCCGGACACTGTGAGGATTGACAAATTGAGAGCTCTTTCTTGATTTGGTGGTCGGTTCTGCATATCCGTTGGTTGAGCAATATGTCTGGTTAATTACGATAACTAACGAGACTGGTCAGCGAAATAGCTCGTGCGTCATCTTCAGCAACCCACAAGCTTTTTAGAGGGACGAGTGGCGTTTAGCCACACAAGATTGATCAATAACAGGTAGCTGATGCCCTATGATGATCTGGCCGCACAAGCGCTACACCATATGGATCGGCGTGCTTTCTTCCTGTGTCGAGAAGGCCTGGAAATCCGTTCAACCCCATTCTTGCAATGGATTGGGCTTGCAATTTTCCCCTATGAACGAGAAATTCCTACTAGCGCTAGTCATCAGCTCGTGTTGATAGCGTCTCTGCAATTCGTACACACTTAACGTCGCTACTACCGATCGCTCCAGTCAATGAGCTCATTGGATTGGACCATTTAGCCGGTCTCCAGACCGGCTCTCGGTACGCAGAGAATATAAGCAAGTTGATATTAGTAGAGGTCGTAAACACTGTGACAAAGTGTCCGTAGGTGAAACTTCGGATGGATCATTACCAACAACCGAAGCCCACGGCATATCCAATCTAAGAACGACCGGCTCAGCCTTGCCCCGACTGTCTACTTGGGGCCGTGCGGTGGTGAAGCCGCAAAATTCAGACAAGCGGCCGAGGTATTGGCTGCCGCCCGTGCTACGAACACATATTTTCCGCAAGTGGTTAGAAGCGAGGCCTTTGCATTGGAAGCATTGGGACGCATTGCGACCGATCGCCGAATCCGCCTCAGCGTCCAGCTTGTGAAGTACCTCGGGGGATCGCGACCCTTTGGCTAGCGGAACCGTCGCTCGGTGTTGTCCCGCGAGCATCAAAGTAGTTTAACCACCGCATCCGAATTTTCGTCGATCCTTTGCCCCTATCTACAGAACTTGTCGAAAGCATCTGGTATGGTCTCTTATTGAAATCGAACTGTAAAATAGTTTTTCTGTTTGGTAAGCATGTTTTCAGAAAGGGCCAATTAAAAAGACGTAATACATATGGAGATTGTAAAACAATCAAACCGTCTTTTGAAAAAAAACACAGATTTGTGTGGTGGGTTTGCTTAAGTTCAAGCGCGATAAATTTGAAATATTGTGGCACATATTCAAAATACGTGTTATGTTTTAACCCTGTGTTATTATATATTGTTGTATTATTAAATTGGTATTCTACTTAAAATCCCATTCTTGCAGATGAAACTGAGCCATCCTTCTACCGTTGAATGACAGCAAAGGTATAACTGATCCATTCGTTTAAGCTAACAAACACGTGTTACACGTAAACATTAGTAATAATTTATCACCACCACATGTTTTGAAACGCTTCACCTCTTCATGTTTGATTGCGATTTAATTGCATTAATGATCAACTGGACAACTGCGATAAGTATAACTCCTAAAAAGCGCAAACTATAAAAAAAAAACGCAAAAATAAATAAATAGCGTTTGATTTAGATAACAGACGAAACAAGCAAAGTCATTTCAGCTAATTTGCAAATTATTATCTAAACTTATAATTTATGTACCCAAGCTATTTATAGAAACATTATTATTATTTTTTTAACATCATATGTTCTAAAAGCAATAGTTGGCAGGTATTGATTGTTTGGTAATGTATTAAATTGTTTGCTTAAACATCGCATAATTATTATTATTATTATTATTATTATTATTATGCTTCTGGATGTCGATAAAACTGTTAAAAAAGTTTAACATTTGCTATTATTTTGGTTGACTTTGTCCTTATTTTCTTTATATTGTTGGTTTAAACATCGCATAATTATTATTATTGTGCTTTATATAATGGATGTCGATAAAACTGTTAAAAAAGTTAAACATTTGCTATAAATAAAAAATATCTAATATGAGATCATGTCGGCTAGAGCATATTCTACCAAGGGACTGGAATGACAAAAATGCAAATTATTGTTTCATTACACGGATAAAGGTCTTCAAAGTTGCAAAAACAATGTCTTATTGATAGAATAGTATGATGAGACCAAAACGAAAATACACTTATTATTATGACAATAAGTCTGCTACTTAATTAACGTTATCAACACTACAGGAAGATTGTTAATCGTTTTGAATTACAATTCACTGCTTAACAGAGCAAAGGTATGGCTATTTATTTTACGGAGGCACTATGGAATGAAATAAGTGGAAATATCAGCCAAACCTTAAATTACATGACAAGATTTAAATAGTATAACGTAGTATTCATTACAGGCAATCGCCGTCTTTATTAACACGAAACCGTAAAAAGTGGTTTAAAATCCCACATTTCCGAGCTTATGTATAATTTTTTATAGTAAACATTCTTTGAAACAGTAACTCGATTTTTTTTCTAAAAAGATTTTATAACAAATACATTTGCAGACACTATGATTGTTTAAAAGCTTTATGAAATTACATACTTAATTAATTAATGTACGTGTGTCGTGGCAACTGACAATAGTATTAACACGCGTAATTTAGCTTATTTGCAACTAGAATATAGGTTATAGAAAACGATTACTTAGCAATAATATAGATCTATATGAAACATTAACTAACGAAAGCAATGCAAAACTTAAATAGATCTATATGAAATATTAACATACGAAAGAAATTCAAAACTGACAGGCAGATGATATGAAACAAAGACAAATCAAAGAATAGGCAGACAGAAATTTAATATTAATATGTGCGCGTCGCGACCGGTTCGAGAGTCACCCGCAGAGGATTCTCTTGAAGACTTGTCGGATAGGGGAATTTCTGCGGGCGGCTCTGCTAATCCAGCTAGTGTCAACCAGACATGAATTGTCTTGAAAGTGTGTACCAGCGCACATTAAGGTCTCATTTGCCATCGTGCGCTGTTCTATTTGGATCTAAATTATCTCTTTGGCGAATACCCGGGAAGCCGGGGTAAATTTGACCTAATATGGCTCAAAATTAAATATTTACCCCTGAAAGGTCACAGGGGCAGGTCGATACCATTGTAGTCGTGAAGACGCGGAAACGACCTGTCACTAAACTTTTGAATACACACAAGCGTAAATTAGTATTTCAAAGACTTAGGTCGAATAATGCAGCCTGAGAGTAAGGCTCTCGATAATTTTCACTGTTAATTCTCACTGTTTGAAACATTGAGTTAATCAGTTTTAAATCAATTAAATTTCTATATAAGCCATAGGAAAGCATAAAATAAAATATTGATGTTATATTGATGTTTCCGAGTAAAACGACGTTAGGTACACCGACTACCGATTCGCGTACTTTGTGTCCCTTCAACCTTCGCGGGATATTTGAGGTTCCGAGCATAGCTCGATATCAAATATCGTCAGTTGCCGTGGGAGATAACCGCTGCGTTGAGTTTGATCAATGTTATTTACTCTTTATTTTGTGGTGTTCTTTTTAGTCTACAGCGTTGTTTTAATTTTAATGAAAAGGAAAAATAATTATGTGGTAGTCAGAATAGCATGTTCCTTAGTAATTTGTAATATTGTTTTGATAAAACATGTGCAGTTTTCATAATTTGTTATTTGTGTCAATCGTTTTTGTAATTATATTTCAGGATACCTTCTTCGACTTAGAAATTTGTACCTACATATTGCAGTA
This sequence comes from Dreissena rostriformis, assembly GCA_007657795.1. NCBI lineage: Eukaryota > Metazoa > Mollusca > Bivalvia > Myida > Dreissenidae > Dreissena > Dreissena rostriformis. Next base: position 24,752 of record VMBQ01006670.1, on the reverse strand, counting down.
CATCAACTGAGAAATTCTTGGTTTGCTGTGATAATGCCAACCTCCTGTGCATAGCGCCAACTCCTTGGCATTGGCTCCACCGCTTTTGAGAAAATGTAAAGATCTTTGGAATATCAACCATAAGCAAATATTTTTGACAATTTAGCAGCTTGAATATTTTGAAAGCAACTGTTTGAATTCAGTACTGATATAGTTTGGTGGAAATTTGCTCTTCACACAGGCAAAATGATCTATTCACTGTTTAGAAGTAGTCCATATAAACGGACTCCCAGAGCCTTTGATAATTTTTGCTATGGCGGCTCTCAGCAACCCTTTACTTTGGGTTGTAAAGCTGAGAGTTGAATTATTGCAACTATGTTTAGAAGCTGCGATTTAAAAAAAAACTTCATTAAGTACCCGTAAAAGGCACTTTCCCAATTGAGGAAAAATTACAAAATTCCCAATAAATGCCAAAGCAATTGAAAAGACACATAATTCCAAAGCTGAAGATTAAATGATGCCAATTTTCCCAATTGCAGGGTTTTACGCACTATTTTTCCCCAATTGGTGCAGTATCCGTACTTTTCCCAATTCGTGGGCTTAGCGCAAAACGGTCGTAACTGTATATATAATATATATATAGTTACGACCGTTTTGCGCTAAGCCCACGAATTGGACAAACAGAATCGCTGTTAATTTTATTTCACAACTTATAAAGGTCCTCACGTTTCTAAATGGGTTGTGATTGTATGTTGCTGAACATTTGTGGTCGAATTATTATTTGAATCTCACTACAGAGAGAACACTCTACGATGGTATATTGCAGAATACTGTATGAGTTTTGTTCCTTTGTAGATTATCAACCAATTGTAAGCTCTTGCAATATCTGTTAGGAGATACATTTGGAATACTTCTAAAGTTATTGCTGTGAGCCATGTTAGGATCAAATGAAGCTTAGATAATTTTTCCTATAAATTCTAATTGACCTGGTTTACATAAAAACATATATTTTTCTGTTGGAATAAAAATACAACAATAAACAGTTCAAACTAGGCATCAAGACTGTCACAAATATGACGAATTGATTGACAAATGTCAACTGGTCAATTGTACCTGATAATTGAAATGTTCAGCAGGTCAGGGATGTATAATGTATTATACATCCCTTAGCAGATACAATAGTTTCACGATCAAACCTTGAATTGCTAGTAAACATACATGTTCCCTGTTGTTAGGTCACAGCAAAAGTTAACAAGGACTGACAGACACTGTGTATTCAACATTGGTCAGAAAAAATTATGTTATAATTATAACTATAACAAATCAATTTCGTAAACACTTCTGCTACTGTTCCAGGGAGCCGTATTGCCAGTATTAAGTGCTACAAGTTGGAGCGATCCCCTAGATACCACACTAAAGTTGTGACATTGTGTGAGCCTGCGCTAGCAGATAGGTTAGATACCATACTTGGGTTACAACAGTCTGTGAGCCTGTGCAAGCAGGTAGGCAGGTAACATACTACAGTTGTGACAAATGTGATATTCGTTGACACTCTGGATTATCGACCTTTATTGCATAAATTGCCTCCGGTTAACAGTCGCCATTTTGAAGAACTACTTCCGAACACAACAACAACAATAATTCTTGGCAAATGCCTGAGAAAATGTTTAAATTATTAGGAAGCTCGATTATTACAATGGAATAAGATGTTAATTGCGCAAATTAGAGAACATTACTTATATGTGGTACCGTTCGACAGTGGAATAGTGTCATTTTCAACATTGTTCGAAGTCATTGAAGTGGAATTGTTAGTGGAAATGGAAATATCTAATC
>VMBQ01006670.1:0-14488 GCA_007657795.1 Dreissena rostriformis | reverse complement strand
AGTCTAATTTTAATTATTAAGGCACAGTGTTGAATTATACTTGAAGTTTTAAATTAATCCAGGATTATTTGGTTGGAAAAGCCTTTAAGGCCATGAATACAATATTGTCTAAATGCAATGACTTTGACATGCCATTAGAACGTATGTCAGTTGTTTGACTCTTTGTGGGTTCTTTATTAAATTATGCATCAGAAGTATGGGGTTTCAAAAAGTCAGATGATGTTGAACGCATACATTTAAATTTTGCAAACGATTGCTACAGGTTAAAATAAATACATGTAATGTTGCGGGTTATGTAACATTAGATAGATATCCATTGTACGTAAACAGGTTTGTTAACATTCTAAAATATTGGTTAAAATGTATAAACAATGGAACATCATTATGCAAATTGTTAACAAACAAGCTTTATACTTTTAAATATTCCTCGCCATTACAACGCTTCAATTACGTCATGCGGATGACGATTTATTCTCTCGAAGTAACGAAAGTAATTTCTAGGAAAAGTTTGAGACGTTGCGGTAATGGCAAGTATTCTGGGACGAGGAAACCGATCGCCTAACATTCTTTCGGTAGCTGTCTTATTTACCCAAAACCATTGTGATATTATAGTTATGCATGTATGTATGTTATATATTAAGTGAAACATGCAATAGAAATGATAACAACACATGCGTGGACATGTTTTAAAACAATTAAGTATAAACATGGGGTCATGGATTTTTGGAACAAAGTAACCAGTATCTGGCGGAAATCCTGAAAATTACAAATCAAATATAATATTATTGATTATTTCCGGCATGTAACTTTTTAAAAACTAGCTGACAATGATTTTGAAGATATATGCCCCCATAACGTGTGTTGTTGTGTTCTGATTTGATATTTTGCGTTTTCAATAAAGGGACTTAAAAGTAACAATTTTTGTAGAATCACCCGCTTATGTTTTGTAAGATGAATAGTCTGTGCACACCCGTTGAGAATCCAAACTGGCAAATATGCCCAGAATAACATTCCACGAAATTAACGTTACTTTTTTTATTTTGTAATGACTTTGATTTAGGAGATGAATACCATTTTATATGTTATAACTTATAAGAAATACAATCATAAAAAACGCTGTTAAATAAATTTCATTGACGCCTTAATAGAACTTAAGTATTTTTGACGTCGATTGTCTTGTATTCTTAAATGAATATTTTATGTTATATAATGTAATGTTGTTATACCTATTTACGTGACAGAAACTAATGTGTGTATTTACTGGTAAGTATGTAGACGATGTACTGTTTTATAAGTCTGAAAAAACTGTCTGTCTGTCTGTTTATGTTTCAGTACAAAAGATCTAAGCATGAGCGGCTCAGTGGTAGAGCATTATTAGCTTTTGCTTTCAGATATACCGGGTTCCAATCACATGAAAGGCAATTTTGTAATCCACTTTAATCTTGGTATTATAATTTGTTAAGACTATTAAAAACATTATAGATTTTTCAGTACATGTACTTATATTAAATATAAATGTCAAATTTCAAAAACACGACAATTGTTGAACAAGTTTCTTTAACATGCCACAAGGACAAGACAAGATTTTATCCGAACCTAGAAAGACACTGTAGAAAGAAGATTATTTTGAAGTCTTAACCATGTTTTCAACGAAGTTGAAAATCCTGGTTATTAGGGTGAGGTTTGGCGGGCGGCGTCAAACAAGTGGTTCTCGGTCAATAACTTTAATTTCCCTTTTCCTATTTTGGGATTGTATTTGGGGCATTTCGGATGAAGGTCAATGTCACTTTCACTAAAAAAAAAAGTAGCGCTCAATAACTTAGTTTGGATGGAGATATCCCATTGAAATTTCTTGTATTTGTTTCTTACATAAATCCTTACTTTGGGATTGCTTTTGGAGCAAGTCGGGTGATGGTGAAGGTCACTATTACTAAAAATAGAAAACAGCAAACAGGTGGTTTCCATTCAGTTTTCATTGACCAATCTTTATGAAGCTTGGGGACATAGCTAAGGATTGTATGGTATGTCGTGTCAAGGTCAAGGTAACTGTTACTAAAATTTCAAAAATGATATACGCTCAAAAACTCCAGTTGCGATAAAGCTATATAACTGAACGTTTGTGCATGCTCTGGTTGGTATTGCATTTTGGGTCAGTAAGATCAAGGTCAAAGTATCTTTTACTAAAAATAGAAAAATGTTTTCCAGTGAATAACTTGAATTTGGATCGAAGTGATGCACTGAAAAGGTTGTTTATTTGCAGACTTGGCACGTGGAAGTTCATTTGGAACCAGTTCGGTAAAACTCAATTTAATTGAAAATAGAAAAACGTTTTATCCTCAATAAATCGAGTTGATGGAAATATTGTACTGACATTTGTGTGTGTATGTAGCTTCCATGTATACATAGCATGGGGTTCCTTCTGGATCCTGCTGGGTCAAAACCTATGTCACCGTATCTAAAAATTGAATAAACTGTTTCGGCTCAATTGCTTGAGTTTGTATGCTGTTATTGCAATGACATGTTGTATTTTGGCAGCTTACATTAATAACTAGCTTGGGATTCCCTTTGCGACCTGCTTTGCGTTGAAATGTTGTGTGTATGTATCTCACATGCGGACCTAGTTAAGTTTGCACCATTATTTAAATTACATTTATATTAAACTTAAACTATGAAAACCTGGTTTCCTGGTGTTGCCATGTTTCTTGTTTCAGAAATATTTTTTGTCATTGAAATACTGATAACATGTCCGTCAATTATGCACAATATCTTCCACTGCTAACATATACACGGTATACACTAAAGCCTTCTATGCATTGTAAGTGTTCAACAGCGAGTATGGTGGTACATCAATAATATGTTTACGATTTTATTTATCTTCAGTCCACAATTTGTCGGTATGACCAAGTTCCGAATACAACATTTCTTAATAGTGAGCATGAGATATTATATATGTCGTGATTTTATTTACTACATTACCTGCACATCAAATTAGCATGTATATATGGTTAGTATATAATTATGCGACTTTTAAAATTGCAAATTTACGTCAGTGGTATTAAACGAGTGTGTAGCATGTTATACGTTTAGTTATTGATGGCTGATGACTATCGTTTGTCTGGTATATTTATTTCTATTTTTAGAATATTTCTTATTGAAATTCCTTTCAGCAAACAGCGCAGACCCTGATGAGACGCCGCATCATGCGGCATCTCATCTGGGTCTACGCTGTTTGCCAAGGCATTTTTTTCTAGACGCTAGGCATACATGGGCTAAAGAATTGTTTCCTTTGGATAACGCTTCAAACATAAACTTTAACATGGATATATTCCAAAGAACGTCCATGGCACATGACAATAGATCTGATGTTCTAAAATTGACCATGTAGTTCTTAAAATGGATGAAAGGCTGGACCATAATTTGCAGCTTTTAATAGTATTAAATATATTAAGTACCGCCCCTAAACACTTTATTTCAGAATTAACTAAGCAAGCTGGATTTATTGTAGTGTATTGCTTATCTTAAAAGTAGTAGTGTCAATTTACGGTTTTTAAATTGACCATCTTTTACGCAAAATCTTTAATTTCAGGAACTATCCTGCTTGTGGGGTCGCTTACACATTTGTGTCATCGCCATTGCATATAAATATTATTCTTGAAATTCTTAATACAACTGAGCAGGCTGTCAAAGAAACTTTCTCAAAAGACTTCGAATACCTTTCTGAAGTCAAACGGGGCAACATAGTGTAAGACCTTGTGTTTGAACATCACTGCTTACATAACATCTGCTGTCAGTTCTCTCGCGTGTTCAAACAAATTGGCGACAGTGTTAACTTACATAAACTTGTTCCTGTGATCTCTACCGTGTATGACATTCTAATGAAACAAAGATAGAAGGACCAATCACAATTGCAAAGGTACTTACCGTGACATTGTCAAAATGAAATGATACATCAACGAGTGAAATTAACAGTGTAATATTTGGTTCATATGTTCTAGATAACTAGACTATATTAAACTCAAATAATAACGATTAAAGTAAACCTTATAATGTTCGGTTACATGTTTAGATTGTTGTTGAGATATTCTAAATAGTGCAATACCTTTTTAGATATGAAGAAAAAAGCTTGTTTACTCTTTGCTAATTGCAAAGCATGAACAGTGTGTACTGTTATTGAGCATTTTATTATTAATTAAATGGCTTACAATTACTTATCAGGACTGAATCTCCCGAAAAATTAACCAATATTTGTATTGTCCCCATTCGTTTTTTTTTTAATTACGTCTTAAACCTAAAAACAGCTTTAAATTAAAAAAACAAAACAAAACAACAACAGTGTTCCCATAGAAAGAATCACAGCTGACAAGTAATTAGTTACCTTTATTCAGTTTGATGTTTTTCGTCATTAAGTTCGTTTTTTCCCCCAAATCGATTGTGTGAGAATACGACAGGTTAAAATACAAGCCCAATATTTAAATAAATGCTTTGGTCTCTACCATTACTTGTTAAAGGGTGTACTTTTACGAAATCGTAATCATATTTTTAAAATTTGCTGAAGACAAAGAAAGCTCTAGTTTGAAATTATATATTACCATGTTTTGTTTAAGGACAACACATTTTTTTTTTAAATTAAAGCTTAAGGAATTTTGAGAGTTCCTTTCAAGGTTATTGTTTGAAATTAAAATGCCAACGCGAACATTGCCCATACATATATCATAGAAATTAAAATTATATGAACAATAAACAATATATATTAATAGATAAATGATTGTGTGATTACTATTTATATGTTAATTAATGCGTGAGTTATGAGTGGACAATTAGTTGAAAATTGACAGGTAACTGCCATATCGTTTATGTAATATATAAGATGAGGCTTAGAGCTCTGCCGGGGCTTCACCGTGATAAACCGTAGCTAGTCCGGGGTTGACCGGGACTCTGCCGGGTTGTTGACCGGCTTCAACCGGGGCGGCACCGGAAAATAGTGTGACCGCGTTAAAAGTTTTCGACGAATCACCCGGTTCTCGCCGGTCGACCGGCGTTAGCAAACCAGGATGGACCGGGGCTCTACCGGCAAATGTCAGACTTGGGCTTAAGTTTGGTTTGAATAAAGATGATATTGTGTTGATTTTACTATAACTGGCTGATATCATGACATTTTAGGCAAGTCAACTGCTGAAGTTCAATCTCATTTAGATAACTCATAGTTATATTGCAATTCTTGGGGGCTAAATGTTAACACTGCACAAACTAAAAAATGTATTTCGCAAAAGGGTGGATTTAAAGAAAACGAAAAATTGTAATGATATTAAAGTGGTTGATAACTTTAATTATTTAGGCACAGTTTAGAATGATACTGGAAGTTTTAAATTAACACAGGGGCATTTGGTTGGAAAAGCCCTTAAGGCAATGAATACAGTATTGTCTAAATGCAATACTTTGACATGAAACATAAAAGTATGTAAGTTGTTTGACTCTTTGTGGGTTCTATATTAAATTTTCCTCAGAAGTATAGGGTTTCAAAAAGTCAGATGATATTGAACGCATACATTAACATATTGCAAACGATTGCTACAGGTTAAAATCAATACGTAAACAGGTTTGTTAAAATTCTAACATATGGGTTTACATTTCTAAACAATGGAAACATCATAATGATTTTTTTTTACAAACAAGCTTTAAACGATTGTAATAAAGGTAATAAAAATATGGTCTAGAATTTCATGTCAAGAACATAATAACCATAATAAATAATTATAATTATTAAATAATTTTGGATTTGGCTATGTAGATGTACTTGACATCCAAACGTTGTGCAAGAAAAAAAGTTTTATTACCGAGTTCAAATGTAGACTTGTTGACAATTTTAAACAAGACTGGTATTGTAAAATGAATAACAATTTCGTTTAAAATATGTAGATCTTTTAAAAACATGAAATAAACATCTTTGGAATATGAAGAATATTTAGACTTACTTCGGACGTCAGCGCAATCTAACTCGCAAGGCAAACAGATCTCTGTACGCCTTTATTATTTTTTTTCCTATGCGCTTTCGTTTGGTTTCTTGGGTTGCTGTGGGTTGATCAATTCGGCTGTCGGACTTTGTGGGGGACTCATGATGATATTTTACCTCAAAAACTGTTGCGTGACCAGTCCTGTTCTTCACTTTTAAATATTTCTCGCCATTACAACGTTTCAATTACGTCATGCGGATGACGATTTATTCTCTCTATGTAATGAATTCTAGGACAATCATGTCGTCATCGTACTATCGCGTTGTCTCCATCGTACTATCGCATTGTCGCCATCGTATTGTCGCACTGTCGTCATCGTATTGTCGCATTTCGCCATCGTACTATCGCCTTATCGCATTCTCGCCCTCTGGATTTTAATGTGTAACCACGATGGCCCTTACGGTATTCCGTAGAAAAGTTGAAGACGTTGCGGTAATGACAAGTATTCTGGGACGAGGAAACCAATCGCCTCACATTGTTTTGGAAGCTTTCTTATTTACCCCTAAACTATTGTTATATTATAGTTATGTATGTATGTTTTATATTAAGTGAAAAATGCAATAGAAACGATAACAACAAATACGTGGACATGTTTTAAAACAAGTCAGTATATACATGGGGACATGCATTTTTGGAACAAAGTAACTAGTATCTGGTGGAAATCCTTAAAATTACAAATCAAATATTAATTATTTCCGGCAAATGACTTTAAAAAAAAAAACAGCCTATAATATTATTGAAGAAATATGCACGTTTTCACTAAAGGGACTTAAAAGTAACAATTTTTGTTGAATCACCCACTTATGTTTTTTAAGATTAATAGTCTCTGCACACCCGCTGAGAATCCAAACTGGCAGATATGCTCAGAATAACATTCCACGAAATGAACGTAATTGTTATGTTGTGATTACTTTTATTTAGGAGACGAATATCATTGTATATGTTATTAGAAATACGATCCTAAATAATACCGTTGAATATAAATTTCATTAACGCCGTTTTTTTTTGCCATCGATTGTATTTGTTTTCTTAAATGTATATTTTATATTATATACTGTTATGTTAATATACCTATTTACGTGCCAGAAAATAATTTGTGTATTTAAGTATGAACACGATTTACGGTCTGAATAAACTGTCTGTCTGTCTGTTTATATTTCAGTACAAAGGATCTAAGCAAGCGTTGCTCAGTGGTAGAGCTTTTGCTTTCAGATGTCCCGGGTTCCAATCACGGAAAAGGCAATGTTTAGTCAACTTATTTTTCTTGGTTTGATAATATGTTAAGACTATTCAAAACATTATAGATTTTTAAGAAAACATATTAAATGACATTTTTCAAAAACACGAAAATCTTTGAACATGTCTCATTAACATATCATAAGGACAAGACAAGATTTTCTTGGAACCAAGAAAGACACTGTAGAAAGTAGATTAGTTCTGACCCATACAATCAAGTAATTTAAAACACTCTAAGAATAAAGGTTTTTGCAGTCTTAACCATGTTTCAACGAAGTTGAAAATCCTTGTTTTTATAGTGAGGTTTGCCAGGCGGCGTCAAACAAGTGGTTTTTGGTCAATAACTTTAGTTTGCATTGAGCTAGTTTTGGATTGCATTTGGGGCATTTCGGATGAAGTTCAATTTCACTGTTACTAAAAAAAAAACAAAAAAAAAACACAACAATTTCCGCTCAATAACTTGAGTTTGGATGGAGATTTTCCATTGCAATTACTTGTTTTGGTTTCTTTTATAAAGACCTTGCTTGGGATTGCTTTAGAGGCAAGTCGGGTCATGGTGTAGGTCACTGTTACTAAAAATCGAAAACGGCAAACAGGTGGTTACCATTCAATTTTCATTGACCAATCTTGTTCAAGCTTCGGGAGATAGCTTGGGATTGTATGGGATGTGTCGTGTTAAGGTCAAGGTAATTGTTTTTTTTTACTAAAAGTTTTAAAATGGTATACTTCAATTGGGATAAAGCAATTGAACTGCAATTATATGCAGACTCTGGTTGGGATTGCATTTTGGTCCAGTCAGGCCAAGGTCAAAGTATCTTTTACTGAAAATAAAAAAAAACGTTTTCCAGTGAATAACTTGGATTTGGATCGATTTGATGTACTGAAAGTTTGGGTTTATGTTGTTTATTTGCATACTTAGGGTAAAATTCAAGGTCATTTTTATTGAAAATAGAAAAAGTTTTATCCTCAATAAATCGTGTTTGATGGTGATATTGTGCTGACATATTTTGTGTATGTAGCTACCATGTATACCTAGGTCGGGATTTCTTCTGGGTCCTGCTGGGTAAAAATCTATTTCATCGTTTCTAAAAATGAAATAAACTGTTTCTGCTCAATTGCTTGAGTTTTTATGCGGTTGTTGTAATGGAATTTTATATTTTTGGTAGCTTACGTGAATATCTAGCTTGGGATTCCTTCCGCGACCTGCTGGGTCAACATCTAGGTCACAGTGTCTTAAAATTAAATAAACTGATTCTGCTCAATTGCTTGAGTTTGTCATGAGATTTGTATGTTGGTAGCTTACATGCATACCAAGCTTGGGACTGCATTTAACACCAGTTGGGCCAAGGTTAATGTTACCTAAACTAAGAAATACCGTTTTTCGCTCAATAACATGAGTTTGGATGGATGTATTGAGTTGAAATGTTGTGTGTGTGTGTATCTCACATGCGGACCGTGTTAATGTTGCATCATTATCTAAATTAATTTATATTAAACTAAAACTTGTAAAACCTGGTTTCCTAGCGTCGTCATGTTTCTTCTTCAAAACATATTTCCTGTGATTGAACTATTGATAGCATGTCCGTCAATTATGCACAATATCTCGAGCTGCTTACATATACGCGGAAAACACTAAAACCTTCTATGCATTTGAAGTGTTCTACAGCAAGCTACGGTGGCACATCAATGCTATGTTTACGATTTTATTTATCGTGTTCCCACAGTTTGTCGGAAAGACCAAGTTGCGAATACAACATTTCTTAATAGTGAGCATGCGATATTATATATGTCGTGATTTTATTTACTATATTACCTGCAATCAAATTAGATTGTATATATGTCTAGTATATATGCGACTACTAAAATTCCAAATTTTCCTTAGTTGTATTGAACGCATGTGTAGCATGTTATACGTTTAGTTATTGATGGCTGATGACTATCGTTTGTCTCCTGCTTCTGATACAATATTAAACAAAATGGCTAGTTTTTAAATGCAGTCATGGGATAGAACTTTTTAAGGAGCATTCAGATGCAAATGTTTTGATTGTCGGTCTTATCTGATACGAATAAACAATTATTTATATACAGCCTAACCCATTTATGCCTAGCGTCTACAAAAAAAGCCTATGCAAACAGCGTAGACCCAGATGAGACGCCGCATAGTGCGGCGTCTCATCAGGGTCTACGCTGTTTGCTTAAAGGAATTGGTGTGAGAAATATTCTAAAAATAGAAATACATATACTAGACATCCCTAATTTTGGAAATAAATCGATCCAATTTAGAAGGATGGGAGAGTCCACTAGGCATAACTGGGCTAATAGCAAGTGTGCTGAAATCCTGAACGGTTGTGAATTGCTTCCTTCGGTTGTGACACATTTTTTAAAGAATTGTTTTCCTTTGGATAACGTTTGAAACATAAACTTTAACATGGATATATTCCAAAGAACGTCCATGGCACATGGCAATTGATCTGATGTTCTAAAATTGACCATGTAGTTCTTAAAATTGATGAAAGGTTGGACCATAATTTGCAGCTTTTAATAGTATTAAAATATATTAAGTACCGCCCCTAAACACTTTATTTCAGAATTAACTAAGCAAACTGTATGTATTGTAGTGTATTGTGTAATGCTTATCTTTAAAGGTAATAGTGTCAATTTACTGTTTTACATTGACAATCTGTTATTCAAAATCTTTTATTTCACGAACTATCCTGCTTGAGGGGTCACTAAAACATTTGTGTCATTGCCATTGCTTTGAAATATTATTCTTGAAATTCTTAATAAAACTGAGCAGGCTGCCAAAGAAACTTTCTCAAAAGACTTCGCATACCCTTCTGAAGTCAAACGGGGCAACATGTTGAAAGACGTTTTGTTTGAACATCCACTGCTTACATAACATCTGCTGTCAGTTCTCTTGCGTGCTCAAACCAATTGGCGACATTGTTAACTTACATAAAGGTGTTCCTGTGATATCTACCGTGTATGACATTCTTATGAGACAAAGATACAAGGAGCTATCACTAGTGCAACTGTACTTACCGTGACATTGTCAAAATGAAATGATACATCAACACGTGAAATTAACGGTGAAATATTTGGTTCGTATGTTCTAGATAAACTAGAATATATTAAACTCAAATAATAAAGATAAGAGTAAACCTTATGATTTTCAGTTACAGTTTGGGATTGTTTTTTGAGCAATTCTGAATAGTGCAATACATTTTTAAGATATGAAGAACAAAGTCTGTTAACTCTTTGCTCATTGCAAAGCATGAAAAGTGTGTACTGTTATTGAGCATTTTATTATAAAATGGCGTACAATTAGTGATCAGTACTCAATCACCGAAATAATGAAACATTATTTGTATAGTCCGCATAGGTTTTTGTTAACTTATTGTTTTTAAACCTAAGAACAGCTTTATAAATAATAAAAAACACCAACAATGTTTCCATAGAAAGAATTGCAGCCGTCAAGTAATGAGTTTTATATCTATATATATATATATTGCTTGTTGATTTTGCTATAGATTATCGTTCTTTGCTTTATTCAGTTCGATCTTTTTCGACATTTATTTAAGTTTTTTTTCCAGATCGATTGTGTGAGAATACGACAGGTTAATATAGTAGCCCATTATTTCAATAAATGTTTAGGTCTGGACCATTACTTATTATAGATTGTAATTTAATATGAAATCGTTATCATATTTTTTTAATTTGCTGAAGACAAAGAAAGCTCTAGTTTGAAATGATATATTACCATGTTTGGTTTCAGGACCACACATATTATTTTTAATTAAAGCTTCTTTCAAGGTTATTGTTTAAAATTAAAATGCAAACGCGAGCATTTCCCACACATATATCATAGAAATTAACATTAGATTAACAATAAACAACTTTAATAGTATTTCGAAATGCAAACCGTTAAATGGCTACACGTTGATGGTTTGCATCAATGGCTTTTTTATAAAGATATGAGGCGCGCTCTGTGAAAAGGCGGTTAAATGCATGTACTTAAAGTGTCGTCTCAGATAAGCCTGTGAAGTCCGCACAGTCTAATCAGGGACGACGCTTTCCGCATAAACTTTTTTGCAAAGAAGAGACTTCCTTTAAACGAAAAATATAATAAAAGCGGAAAGTAGTCGTCCCTGATTAGCCTGTGCAGACTGCAAAGGCTAGTCTGGGACGACACCTTACGCACATGAATTAAATCCCATTTTCACAGAGCGAGGCTCAGTTATATACCTTTATCTGAGCACTGAACATTCATGCTCTCTGATCGTGGCTTTTGATGCCAAATCATCGGTCAAGACCCTCACGATTTCGATGTGGGTTTGGAACATGCCATATAATGAACTTTGATTTAAGAATGAAACAGTAAAATAGCTGTGTGTAGTAGATTGTATCGAGCTCACAGAGATTTTCGTATATTGTCATCGACCCCAGAGCTAGTTAGGCTACTGGGGATAGTTTGAGAAAAAGGTAAAGCCCCGTCACAGAAATGATCCTGAATGTTTAAGTGCTGCTGCTGTTGTTTTTGTCTAGGGTTTAATTTATTCGCACATATTAAACGTCGTATTACATTGACTGTGTTTTATGACCGATAACATTGACATTGATTGCTGATTGCAATGGTGACAGATCCGCCGAACCTGACTGAGAAAAACTTTAATTGCCCCATTATACGAAACATTATCAGTGCAAAAAAAGTACTTTTTATTCTATTAATTTGATGTATTTCTTTGAATGTTTTGAAAATAAATGTATACAATTGATGTATGTCGCTTATTGAGAGACGAACACCTCAGAAACATTATATCATCATAATGTATTCGTCGAATTTCTAAACACGTCATAGTTGGTTAAACAGTTTTTATTACTAAGATAATTTGAATATGAATAATGAATAACATGCATGCAATAATGGATACGACACACAGTTACTAAAAAATAATGTGAATTCTTTTCGATTGATGTTCATAGAATGTTAAAGATTTTAAAGAAATTACCAACTGGTGGCGAATAAAACATTCTGTATACATTAACGCATACAGAGTGTACAATTTATTAATCCGGTTAAGTAAATAGTAACCGCATGAAATGTTAGATTTGTACACTATAAACAAAATGTGAAATAATAATAATTAACAATAAATACGTACATTACTTAATAACGCCGAAAGGAAATAGCTCATTATTGAAATCCTACAGAACCACTCCTCAGTAGGCTGAGACAAAAGATTATAATAAGTATAGATTATTATATGGTGAAAGTGTGCCTTTAGGGGTTATTGGTACACTTGGTGAGTTATTTGCACGAGGGCTTTAGCCCGAGTGCAAATAAACACCAAGTGTGCCTATAACCACTTAAGGCACACTTTCTCCATATAATGACCTGTTTATTGCATAATTTATCTTCATCATGTGTAAACGACAATCTTACCTCAATGACATCTTTAATCCAATGGTTATAATAATAACATTAATTTACAACGATATGAGAGTCAAGCTTTAACTGGTGTGTTTCGTCACAGAAATTACGTCATACAAGAAAGATACGTCATAAATTGCGTAATCAATTTTATGAAAATAAAAGTACGGAAAGCTGGTTCGGTAATATATTGTAGTAAACGATTCGATAGCGATTCCAAAACCCGTTCAGACGCCATTTTGTTTTGAAGCTCCGGTCGCCAAATACGTAACGTCAACGCGTGCCGACGATCCGCCTAAACTGGACAACAGGTGCGAGAAAACCGGAAGTTTGCACATAACTGATTTTGGCACAGTGTGCCAATTGCCGGTTACTTGCACACTTGCTCAATACCGAGATTTTCACGAGTTATTCGCGAAAAAACGGCCAATTTTGTTAAAAAAATATAGTAAGATATGCAATAAGAGATTTTATGTTGGGCCATTATACAGTGTATACAGACCAATTTGCCGACTTATAGTTTGGCTTTTAGTAGATTTTGTATGGTTCTTTTTTGTTATAGTAAATGAAATTAAATTCAGAGCCATTTCCATTTTAACCGACCATGCATTGTATTGACCGTTGCAAGGCGGTGACCTCAGCTTTAATCATGTTTATGTTTTATGTCATGTTGTAATATCGTCCTGTTTTGTATAGGCGTTTGGTCATTTGCCTTAAATAACGCGGTGTTAAGCTGCTCAGTACCCTCTTCATTATTTATGACCCCAAATGCAACCCCTCCTTAACGATGCCTGTACCTCTTCGTTATGTCAGGATGTTTTGGTGAACGTAAGCACACAACCAGCAATAACATTTGTGTCGTGTTCTGAGAAAACTGGGCAAAATGCTTTTGCGTAAATTGTCACCCAGATTAGCCTGTGCAGTCCGCACAGGCTAATCAGGGACGACAATTTTCGCTTTTATGGAATTTTTCGTTTAAATGATGTCTCTTCATAGCGAAAATCCAGTTTAGGCGGAAAGTGTCGTCCCGGATAAGCCTGTGCGGACTTCACAGGCTAATCTGGGATGACACTTTACGCAAAAGCATTACGCCCAGTTTTCTCAGAACACGACACATTTATGATGCAACCACTTGTTTTGTGTACAAATATAATACGGACCGCAAATTAAAAGACACACTATCAGACAGTTTTCGATCGCACAAGGTTACGTTTGTAATGTGTGTATATATGCCTATAAGTCTCTGTAAATGTCTGTTCAGTGCATTCTGTGATTGATCATCAGTAAGTTTTGTGGAAAGTCTGTCTTAAAAAAGTTACATCTCCGTTATAGTAGTATAACACGAATTCTTTTCAATACGACTAGTGGTAAGATAAAAAGATATTTTCATAAATGCGTTTTACCCATGAAGACTAAGCGTACAACTCTACCATTGTGAGTTTTAAGTTGGCTCTTCCTCATCACCACCGCTACTGCCACATGGATTATAATTATGATCAACATCAACAATATAATTAACATCAAAATCATCAAAAACGTAATCCCGATCACACTCATCAGCACCATCACCACCATTAACAGCACCGTCGTCATCAAGATTGTATCGAAGTTATCATCATAACCGTCATAATTATTATTATCACCCAACACTATCATACTATTTTACATAATATATTCGTTTACATCATAAATTCGTTAAAGGGTCTTGTTCACCACTTTTTTTTCTATATTTTTGAAAACTCTTAATGAAATTACTAACAACCGGGAACCTTACCAGGGGGGCATGCGTATACGGGAGCTTACCGCGTTT